>MU228111.1:844837-854845 GCA_018584345.1 Thuja plicata
GGATAACTACTATGCATGCTATTGCTTCTCCCATTCATAAATGTCTTAAGTTCATTCATAATGGAGAAGTAAAAATGATTAATCATAGTTTGTATCAACCTTCTAGGCCTAGAGATTGTGCTACTCTTGATTTTCTTTGGCCCTCATTACCTAACTCATGTCCTCCTTGCCCTAATCATCTCTTTTGCTCATATCAAGCTTAAAAACATCACAAAATTGCTGAGTTAAGTATCCCTCGGATTGACTCCAATCATGGTCTTTTGCCTACTCATGTAATACCTTCTTTATCCATTGCTGCTAATAATATTGATCAAACTTCTACTGTTCCATTGCAACCTATTGAGAATCCTCCTATAGAACCTTTGAAGGAACCTGTTGTCATTCCTCCTAGTTCTCAACATGTGCCAAACAAAGTTAAACATAACAAATCTACTAATGAACATTGTAAGAAGTGTAGAGCTAATGCTAGAGCCTGTGCTTTTGTTATTTGAAACTCATTACATACTTTTGACCAACCCATGCCTGATGTGTTAGATGTTAATATTCATAATGATGTTAAGATGAATGCGTATGATTATCCTATTTGCATCTTGGATCCTATTTCAATCAACCTTGATGAGGAGGACACTCTCGATGATCCTATTGATCTTAGTGATGAATATGAGACCATTGATCTTGATGTTGATCTACCTCAAATGCTTTCAACTCAATTAACAATTACACCTAGTATTGAGCATTGTGATTCTCAAGAGGATCCTTGTTTGGAACTGGCTATCATTCCTACTGTATTGGATATAGCCCCTCTTGCGAGTTTCGACAACATGCTTGATTGGCTCATCCTTTATGGTAGCCCTTTTTGTGTTTGTACGTTGTATTGTGCTTCTCCCGTAATATATTTTTAAATGTTTGTTAGATTCTTTTATACGACCCTTGTTACTCTGTTGGTGCAAGGTGATAAAGGAATCAAACCTGTTGTATAAATTCCTCTATGTGTATCTTCATTCTTCTATATGTTGTTTCATGTTATGTTGTACTTGTGTTATTGTTTGTAACTATTTTTCTCGTATAATCTTCTTGGGTCTGTGACATGCTAGCACTAATTCTTCTTGGTCTCCATGTTGTGGTGTAAAAAGATTCTTCTTTGTAACTCTTAAGTTTTCTTTCCTCCTTTGTGATTGTAGTTCTACTTTCTTTAGGGAATGATGTCAATTCATTTGCAATAATATTATATTTCTATGTACATGTTATCTTATGATCATAAGGACCCCACATTAGGTAGATCCCTCTTGTGTTCTTATATATGTTTATGTTTTATTTCCCTTGATTTGTCTTCCTTTGGGGGCATCTCGCAGTGGAAATGTAATCCGTAGAGTTGTTTATGTTTTCGTTAAAACTATTGCTCCTATTAAAGTGTTAGCAATGACTTTAACGTGGGGGCATACACTCTACTCACTTTTGCACACATGCATGTTTAAAATGTTTTTTAAGATTTTAAAACATTTCCCTTTATGGATTAAAAAAAAAAAAACTAATCCTTAAAGCATGGTCATTTTTACTTTTTAGGATCTCTTGATACCTCCAGTTTAAAATTACACAGATCTCTTGATCCCGCTAGTTTTCAAATTACAATTTTTTTTATCCCTTTAAGAACGGATCTCCCTGATGGGTTGACTGGTGAGTAGCCACATTCACTAGGTAGTTCAACTCCATCTTTCTAGTTACGCTTTTTTGTGTGGTTCACAATGGGACATAAGTTCTCATTGGGAAAGATAATCACACCCTTTCTCTCTCTTCTTAACTAAGTGATGTCTATGTTATGGTGATGTTAGGGCTGATAAAGAATTAAGTCTCTTGGGGGCTTAAGGATTTCTTTGTCCCTTTTGATTCCAATAAGATTATCCTTTCTGTATGTTCTCCTTTACCAAGAGTTTGTGTTGAGCTCATACCCTTGCTAAAGTGGGGGCTAAATGTATAGTCAGAAAATGGAAGCACTTCCATTGTAGACTTACTTAGACTTCCAAGTAAGTGGTTTGGGGTCATGACAAGCACCTTGAATGGGTTCCTGATCTAGACCTAGCTCTCCCCCTGCTCTGTCCCTCTTTCCACTTCTTTCTAGCCTGATTTCTGCATTCTGAACTTCAAGGTCATGGTCGACCTTTTGGGTCTATGTTGACCTAGGTCAAGGTCAAACTTGACCCTAACCTAGGTCAAGGTCGACCTCAACCTTGACCCAGGGTTCAAACTTCAAGTTCTTGCAGTTTCTAGATGTCGGTCCTTGCAAAAGTTATTTCCTGCTTCCGGGTCAGTTGTTTCGGGTTCCGAAGCATCGATTCCTAAATTATATTTAATATAGGTCCTCTCCTAGGGGTAAAGGCTTTGATGGGAATTTAAATCCTATTTCGGCCTCCCTAGAAGGTTGTGCTATAGTTTCATATAAAAGGGAGTCTTTCTCCCCTCATTTTCTCTAAGTCCTCTATTGAAGCCTAAGCATCCTTGAGCAATTAAGGAGCATTATCAAGTGAAGTCCAAGAAAGCTAAGGAGAAATATTTCAAGAATGCATTCATCCATTCAAGCATCCATTTTCATGGAGGAGATCCATTGAAGGCCATTGAAGGATTCAAGCTACATAGTGCCCTTTTGGTGATCTCTCCATCCACCTTCTTCCAAGCCCATTCCACATTAAGAACCCATTCAAGACTTGGTGTTGGAGATCTACAAGAAATTTATTAAATAAATCCTACATCCTACATTCTGGATCCATTGGCGCATACATACTTGTGGATTCAAGGATTCGAATCCTCCATAAGGACTTTTACAAGCAAGGTGAATTTATGCATTTACATCGTTTACTTCTGCAATTTCAATTACATATATTTGATGTTAATTCAAAAACTGAGGTTTGACCAAGGAAAACCCCTCCCCCCCAACAAAAAAACCTCTTTTTCTTGTAGGTACAAGTTCAAGACTACGGATTTGGACTCAGATCTGGATACCCTTTTCGGATTTCTTCCAGACTCCATGAATAGATTTTCTGTCAGACCTATGCAGGTTAGGGTTGACATTATCTGGTTAGGGTTGATATTTGTGGGTCAAGGTCAACCTTTTTCATAAGACGGTGTTAGATCAGAAAAATATTTCTGGTTTTTGTTCGTCTCTGCATTCTGGTTCAGGATCATAATTCAGTTTGTCCAGAAACAGAGTACAGACCTCAAAAAACAACATTCTTTGATATGCATTATTTTAAGGTTGGTTCTTCCTCCTATCCTTTTCAATTACTATAATAAATCATACTTACTTAGTAATTAACATAATTTAAGATCTTTCTTGTTATTCTCTTTTCCAAATAGTTGATTCATTTGTGCATTAGCCCTTCTTTTGGGTTGATCAACTTGGATCTTCCATTTGTGCATTTGGGAATAGAAGAGGAGCATCTTATCTTCTCCCTAATCACAATTGAAATATACAATCAATCGAATTCAATTAAATGTAAAGTAGGGTTACAAAACTCAACACACTCTAAGAAAATCAAACAACAATTAATAAAATATCTCCTTATCCCCTTTGTTCCCCTTTACATTTTGGTGAACCCACAATAGACAACTCTTTCTTTTTGGTGTTAGATTTACATTGTTTATGTTAGATCTTGCATGTTCTTTCAATTACATTTAAAATTAATAAATCAAAATCAGGTGTTAGTTCATTGACATTGCATTGGTGTATGAGATTTACTACCTCTATTCCTACTTATAGTATCCCGGTTAGAATAATCCGTAGACTTATGGGTTCCTTTGATCCTGAGTCTTGCTCTCCTTTCCTTAGGATCCCAGATGATAATTTGATAACTCATGATTCCAATCCTTCTACGGAGCATAACTCTTCTCACTCATCTCATGTTGAAGATGATGCTTTAAGAGTTCCTCTTGAACAAGTGCAAAACCATTCAACCGAACTTGATAAAATGGGAAATTGGCTTATCCATGAAAACCATAATCAAGATTCTATCCAAGCTATAGAAGCTCTTAAGAAAGTCCTCCATGATAATGATCAAGGTATTAATTTCTTGTGTAGTATTACTCATCTTGTGAATTTGAATTTTAAACCTTTATCTAAAGAGGCTCAAGAGTTAGGATTCACACCTATTGTCACTAGTGTAGGACCTTCTTTTGTTCCTCTACCTAGTATTCCTACTTACACTCCTCCTTTGATAACAACTTCTCTCTCAAGCGCACCTATCCCTGTGAGTGTCCCACCGGTATCTTTACCTACCTCACAACCTTCATATCATAGTGTGCCTTTTACTTATACTAACCCTCTTCCAACTATGGTTCCTAATGTTCCACAGGTTGTATCTTCTATTCCTTCTACTTCTTACACTTTTCCTAGTGTTCCTAATATTGCTATGCCACCTGTTTCCTCTAGTGATTCTATAATTATTAGTTTGGCTCAAACTGTGTCATCTTTACAACAACAACTTGCATCTTTAACTTAATCCAAATTTAGCATTCCTACATGTGCCATGGGTAGTCATTTATCCCTAGACATCATTTGTGCTACTATCCCTCAACAAGCCGATATGCCTCTTCTTGAGAATTATAATGGTAAAGGTGATCCTGTTACTCATGTTAAAACATTTCAAATCCTTTGTAGTGATTATGCTAATGACCATAGGATTTTAGCTAAATTGTTTGCTAGAACCTTTTGAGATAAGGATTTACAATGGTATTGTTCTTTACCTCCTTATTCCATTGATTCTTTTCCCAAACTTGCTAATTCCTTCATCCAACAATTTCAAAATAACATCAGACCACAAGTGTCGTTATCTGATTTAATGCATTGTAAAAAAAACATTAAGGAAAAAATTGACTGATTTTATTGGTAGATTTAAGCATTTGCATGCTCAGATTTCTTATCCTATTCCTGATATTGATATTCAACATATGTTTATTTCACATTTACAAAAGGATATTAGAGATAAGATTATGCTTACTGAATTTACCTCCTTTCAACAATTGTGTGCAACACTTCACCATTATCAATTACAAGTGAGTCAGTTTGAGAGCAACACTCCAATGGCTCCTATTCCAGTTGATAAGAGTGAAAATGCTCCTAATCCTAATAAGTTTTAGAAACCTAACAACTATGTCAAGATTAATAAACAGACGAATGCGATTGCTGATCAAGTTGCAGCTACATTCAATAGTACTTCTGCATCCACTGCTATCCATATGAATCATACATTTACTCCTCTATCTTAAACTTTGCATTCTATAATGAGTAGGTTGTCAAGTGCTAGTATGATTACCTTGCCTCCTATTCGACCTCTTCCTCCCACCATGATAGCTTCAAAATCCTTTGATTCTAAATATTTCTGCCAATAACATCACCAAAATGGCCATGATACTGAAAAATATTACTCTCTAAAGCATAAGATTCAAGACTTAATTGATTCTAAAGCTTTGTCTATTGATAATTTTGATGGTAATGGGAATAAATCTATTTCTCCTCCTATTCAAAACCTTCAAATCTATACGAATCCTTTATCTACATATGATACTAATACTATAGCTCAACCATCTTCTGTAGACATTATTTATGATTCAAAGATAAATTATCTTAATCACATTGTTAATTATGTGGAGAGTGTTGTGCCATCTCAACTTACGGTTCAAGATCCTTCACCTCCACTTCAACTTCCAATTCCACCTAAACATCAAAAACAAACTAAGGATAAGCGACCTAGGGAACCTTTAATTACCTTTRAWKATTYTGRAAYGATTAAAGCTCCCGATGGTCCCCTTTATATCTATGCTAGGATTGCTAAGATACCTACTTGTGGTTGTCTAGTTGATCCCACATCTTTAATAAATGTCATTACTGAGGAAAATCTTTTTATGAAAGGCTTACAATGTGATTTTTATGATTCATCTGATGCATGGATCCAAACCTGTAATGGCTTTCTTTACCCTGCACTTGGTTCTATTAACTTACCTGTCGAACTTTGTGTTAAGGTTGTAGATACTATTTTCATCATTATTCCTACTTCTGATCAATTTCAAATCAAATTTGGTTTAGCTTGGATAACTACTACGCATGCTATCGCTTCTCCCTTTCATAAATGTCTTAAGTTCATTCATAATGGAGAATTAAAAATGATTAATCATAGTTTGTATCAACCTTCTAGGCCTAGAGATTGTGCTACTCTCGATTTCCTTTGGCCCTCATTACCTAACTCATGTCCTCCTCACCTTGATCATCTCTTTCCCTCATATCAATCTTACAAACATTGCAAAATTTATTAGTTAAGCATGCCTCGGATTGACTCCAATCGTGGTCTTTTTCCTACTCCTGCAATACCTTCTTTATCCATTGCTGCCAATAATATTGATCAAACTTCTACTGTTCCATTGCAACCTATTGAGAATCCTCCTATAGAACCTTTGAAGGAACCTGTTTTCATTCCTCCTAGTTCTCAGCATGTGCCAAACAAAGTTAAACATAACAAATCTGTTAATGAATGTCATAAGAAGCATAGAGCTAATGCTAGAGCCTGTGCTTATGTTATTCAAAACTCATTACCTACTTTCGACCAACCCATGCCTGATGCGTTAGATGTTAATATTCATAATGATGTTAAGATGAATGAGTATGATGATCCTATTCGCATCTTGGATCCTATTTCAATCAACCTTGATGAGAAGGATACTCTCAATGATCCTATTGATCTTAGTGATGAATATGAGACCATTGATCTTGATGTTGATCTACCTTTAATGCTTTCAACTCAATTAACAATTACACCTAGTATTGAGAATTGTGATTCTCAAGAGGATCCTTGTTTGGAACTGGCTATCATTCCTACTGTATTGGATATAGTCCGTCTTGCGAGTTTCCCACCTTCCACCAATAACATAAACTAAGATGGGGAGGGCCGACAACATGCTTGATTTCCTCATCCTTTATGGTAGCCCTTTTTGTGTTTGTATGTTGTATTGTGCTTCTCACGTAATGTGTTTTTAAATGTTTGTTAGATTCTTTTATAGGACCCTTGTTACTCTGTTAGTGCAAGGTGATAAAGGAGTAAAACCTATTGTACAAATTCCTCTATGTGTATCTTCATTATTCTATATGTTGTTTCATGTTATGTTGTACTTGTGCTATTATTTGTAACTATTTTTTTTTGTATAATCTGCTTGGATCTGCAACATGGTAGCACTAATTCATTTTGGTCTCCATATTGTGGTCTAAAAAGATTCTTCTTCGTAACTCTTAAGTTTTCTTTCCTCCTTTGTGATTGTAGTTCTACTTTCTTTGGGGAATCATTTCAATTAATTTGCAATAATATTATATTTCTATGTACATGTTATTTTATGATCATGCTGACCCCACATTAGGTAGATCCCTCTTGTGTTTTTATGTATGTTTATGTTTTATTTCCCTTGATTTATCTTCCTTTGGGGGCATCTCGCAGTGGAAATGTAATCCGTAGAGTTGTTTATGTTTTTTTTTAAACCATTGCTCCTGTTAAAGTGTTAGCAATGACTTTAACATGAGGGAATACACTCTACTCACTTTTTCACACACGCACGTTTAAAATAGTTTTCAAGATTTTAAAAATTTTCCCTTTATAGATTAAAAAAAAAAGCTAATCCTTAAAGCATGGTCATTTTTACTTTTTAGGATCTCTTGATCCCTCCAGTTTAGAATTACACAAATCTCTTGATCCCGCCAATTTTCAAATTACAACATTTTTTATCCCTTTTAGAATGGATCTCCTTGATGAGTTGACTGGGGAGTAGCCACATTCACTAGGCAGTTCAACTCCATCTTTCCAGTTATGCTTTTTTGTGTGGTTCACAATGGGACATAAGTTCTCATTGGGCAAGATAATCACACCCTTTCTCGCTCTTCTTAACTAAGTGATGTCTCTCTTATGATGATGTTAGGGTTGATAAAGACTTAAGTCTCTTGGGGGCTTGAGGATTTCTTTGTCCCTTCTGATTCCAACAATATTGTCTTTTCTATATGTTCTCCTTTACCAAGAGTTTGTGTTGAGCTCATACTCTTGCTAAAGTGGGGGCTAAATGTATAGTCAGAAAATGGAAGCACTTCCATTGTAGACTTATTTAGCCTTTCAAGTAAGTGGTTTGGGGTCATGACAAGCACCTTGAGTGGGTTCCTGATCTAGACCTAGCTTTCCCCCTATTCTGTCCCTCTTTCCACTTCTTTCTAGCCTAATTTCTGCATTCTTGACTGCAGAATTGAGATTCTGGACTTTAGGGTCAGGGTTGACCTTTTGGGTTTATGTTGACCTCAACCTTGACCTAGAACAAGGTCAAACTTGACCCTAACCTAGGTCAAGGTTGACCTTGACCTTGACCTAGGGTTCAAACTCTGGGGTCTTGCAGTTTCTGGATGTCGGTCCTTGCAAAAGTTATTTCCCGCTTCTGGGTCAGCTGTTTCGAGTTTTGAAGTGTCGATTCCTAAATTATATTTAATATAGGTCCTCTCCTATGGGTAAAGGCTTTGATGGGAATTTAAATCCTATGTCAGCCTTCTTAGAATATTGTGCCCTAATTTCATATAAAAGGGAGCCTTTCTCCCCTCATTTTCTCTAAGTCCTCTATTGAAGCCTAAGCATCCTTGAGCAATTAAGGAGCATTATCAAGTGAAGTCGAAGAAAGCTAAGAAGTAAGATTTTGAGAAAGAAATCATCCATTCAAGCATCCATTTTCATGCAGGAGATCCATTGGAGGCCATTGAAGTATTCAAGCTACATTGTGCCCTTTTGGTGATCTCTCCATCCACCTTCTTTCAAGCCTATTCCAAATCAAGAACCCATTCAAGACTTGGTGTTGGAGATCTACAAGAAATTAATTGAAGACATCCTACATCCTACATTCTAGATCCATTGGTGCATACATACTTGTGGATTCAATGATTTGATTCCTCCACAAGGACTTTTACAAGCAAGGTGAATTTATGCATTTACTTTGTTTACTTCTGCAATTTCAATTACATATATTTGAGGTTGTAAGATATGAAATAGAGTGTTTAGGGAATTTTAGGAATATGTAAAGTGTTGAAAGAGGATAAGGTGATTTGATTGTCAATTGTTATTTGAGTGTGTTGAATTCCTCAACCCTACTTTATTCTTACTTGAATTTAATTGATTGTGTATTGCAATTGTGATTAGGGAGAAAATAAGATGTTCCTCTTTTATTCCCAAATGCACAAATGGGAGATCCAAGTTGATCAACCCAAAAGAAGGGTTAATGCACAAATGAATCAACTATTTGGAAAGGAGAATAACAAGAAGGATATCTTAAATTCTGTTAATTATATGCATAGATATGATATATGACAGTAATTGAAGAAATAGGAGAAATATACTAACCTTAAAGAATTGTAGATCAAAGAATGTTGTTTTCTGAGGTCTATAGACTGTTTCTAGAAAAACTGACAGTTGATCCCGAACCGGAATGCAGAGATGAACAAAACCCATAAATATTTTTCTATTCCAATGTTGTCTTATGAAAAAGGTTGACCTTGACCCACAAATTTCAACCCTGACCGAATAATGTCAACCCTGACCTATACAAGTCTGACAAAGAATCTGTTCACACCGTCTGAAAGAAAGCCAAAAAGGGTATCTAGATCTGGTCTCAAATCTACTGTTTTGAACCTATACCTACAAGAAAAGGAGGATTTTTTTTGTGGGGGAGGGGTTTTCCTTAGTCAAACCCTGATTTAGGAATTAACCTTGAAATCAATAAAGTACATAATGCTAGAAAGTAGTAGAATTGAATCTAACAATGAAGCTATGGTATTCAATAGATATGTAATTGAAATTCAAATGTATGCAAGTATGTAAGTATGAAATCAATGGAATTTAGAAACCATAAACCTCCATGATTGTATGCTTGAAATCCACTTTGAAGAGATGATGAAAGAGTCTTGAGGATGCACAAAGGATCTTGAAGGAAGATCACACCACCATGATGGCTAGA
>MU228111.1:858432-910351 GCA_018584345.1 Thuja plicata
AAGATGTTCCTCTTTTATTCCCAAATGCACAAATGGGAGATCCAAGTTGATCAACCCAAAAGAAGGGTTAATGCACAAATGAATCAACTATTTGGAAAGGAGAATAACAAGAAGGATATCTTAAATTGTATTAATTATATGCATAGATATGATATATGACAGTAATTGAAGAAATAGGAGAAATGTACTAACCTTAAAGAATTGCAGATCAAAGAATGTTGTTTTCTAAGGTCTGTAGACTATTTCTGGAAAAACTGACAGTTGATCCCGAACCGAAATGCAGAGATGAACAAAACCCAAAAATATTTTTCCGTTCCAATGTTTTTTTATGAAAAAGGTCGACCTTGACCCAAAAATGTCAACCTTGACCCAATAATGTTGACCCTGACCTGCACAGGTCCGACAAACAATCTGTTCGCGCCGTCTGAAAGAAAGCCGAAAATGGTATCTAGATCTGGTCTCAAATCTGTTGTTCTGAACTTGTACCTACAAGAAAAGGAGGATTGTTTCTTGTGGGGGAGGGGTTTTCCTTAGTCAAACTCCAATTTAGGAATTAACCTTGAAATCAATAAAGTACAGAATGCTAGCAAGTAGTAGAATTGAATCTAACAATGAAGCTATGGTATTCAATAGATATGTAATTGAAATTCAAATGTATGCAAGTATGTAAGTATGAAAGCAATGGACTTTAGAAACCATAAAACTCCATGATTGTATGCTTGAAATCAACTTTGAAGAGATGATGAAAGAGTCTTGAGGATGCACAAAGGATCTTGAAGGAAGATCAGACCACCATGATGGCTAGATCTAGGGTTTGAATGATGAATCTTGAATGTTTGCACCTAATCCCTTCAAATGCTTGTAAGCTTGAATCCTTGATCTTCAATGGATAGCTTGAATGCTTGAGAGGATGACTTGAAAACCTTGAGAGCTTGGAAATATGTAGAATAATGGATGCTTGAAACTTCTCCTTTTATGCTCAATAATGCTTAGTATCACTTAGAAGACTTAGAGAAAATGAGAGAGAGAGGCTTCCTTTTATATGGAATTAGGGCACAATCTTCTAAGGAGGCCAACATAGGATAATTAAATTAAAATTAAACCCATTTCCCTTGAAGAGGACCTATATTAAATATAATTTAGGATTAAACACTTCGAAACGTGAAATAGCCGACTCGAAAGTGGGAAAAATTAATTTTGGATGACCCCCGACAGCCGACAAGTTTCTAGTTTTGAAAAGGGGACCCTAGTTAGGGTTGAGGTCGACCTTGACCTAGGTTAGGGTTAAGGTTGACCCTAACCTAGCTCAAGGTCATGGTAAAACTTGACCCAGGGGTCAGAATGCCTAGAAAATATGCCAGGTGGGGTAGGAGGTGCTCAGAGAGGCCTAGTCAGGGTCTTGAACAAGCACAAAAGTAGGAGATGATGCAGAAATGGGAGGATGATATGATAAAGGTCAAAAATTTCCCCTAAGGAGGGCTAAACACTCTTAACATGGAAGTGCTTCCATTTTAAGATGATACAGGGGTTAATTCCAAAACTGGGGTTTGACCAAGGCAAACCCCTCCCCCCAACAAACAAACCTCTTTTTCTTGTAGGCACAGGTTCAAGACTACAGATTTGGACTCAAATATGGATACCCTTTTCGGCTTTCTTCCAGACTCCACGAATAGATTTTTTGTGGGACCTATGCAAGTCAGGGTCAACATTATTGGGTTAGGGTTGACATTTGTGGGTCAAGGTCAACCTTTTTCATAAGACAGTGTCAGATCAGAAAAGGATTTTTGGGTTTTGTTCATCTCTACATTCCAGTTCTAGATCATACTTCAATTTTTCTAGAAACAAAGTACAGACCTCAAAAAATAGCATTCTTTGATCTGCATTATTTTAAGGTTGGTTCTTCCTCCTATCCTTTTCAATTACTATAATAAATTATATTTACTTAGTAATTAACCAAATTTAAGATCTTTCTTGTTATTCTCTTTTCCAAATAGTTGATTCATTTGTGCATTAGCCCTTCTTTTGGGTTTATCAAATTGGATCTTCCATTTGTACATTTGAGAATAGAAGAGGAGAATCTTATCTTCTCCCTAATCAAAATTGCAATATACAATAAATAAAATTCAATTAAATGTAAAGTAGGGTTAAGGAACTCAACACACTCTAAGAAAATCAAACAACAATTAATAAACAATCTCCTTATCCCCTTTCTTCCCCTTTACACCAACAATGACAAAGCCAGACAACATCATGTGCAAGAATTGTTAAAAAGGTAAAATGACTAAGTCTAGTTTCAAAAGTAAAACCCATACATCTGATGACATTCTAGAATTAGTCTATACTAATTTATGTGGACCAATGAGGACAAAGAGTTATTATGGAGATAGATATTTTATTCTCTTTGTTGATGATTACTCTAGAATGATCACAATCATGTTTCTTAAAGACAAATCTGAAGCATTCAAGATGTTTAAATGGTGTAAGGCTATGGTAGAGAAGAAAAGTGGTAAGGATCTGAAATGTTTGAGATCAGATAGAGGAGGAGAGTTTATATCAGATGAATTCACTAATTTCTATAATGAGCATGGTATAAAAGGATAGGTTTCTGCACCAAGAACACCATAGCAAAATGGTATTGCTGAGAGAAGGAACATATCAATAGTTGATTGAGCTAGAACACTGATGATAGAGAAAGGAATCACCCAAATCTTCTAGAGGGAAGCTGTCAGTACTGCTGTCTACACACTTAACAGAGTATAATTAAAGAAGGACATAAAGAAGACACCTTATGAGCTATGGTATGGTAAAACACCCAATGTAAGTTACTTCAAAATCTTTGGTAGTCAATGTTATGTCTTAAATGATGATATAAATAGAAAGCTTGATGCCAAGAGTGATGAAGGTATTTTTCTAGGGTATTCCACCAAAAGCAAAGCTTATAAATGTCTCATCAAGGCTTCTAACAAAATTGTTGAAAGTGCAAATGTAAAGATAGATGAATTTGTAGAAAAGAATGAGCTGGAAAGCACAAAAGAACCAGAGGACTACAACAAGTTTGTATACTATGAAGAAATCAAAACTCTACTCGAGCAACAATGCTTAATTCTAGAACAAAAAAATGTTGCAACCAACGGTTAGACTATTGTTACCGACGATTAGGATAATAATCAAAATAATGTGCAAGGTGATGAAGAACAAAATGAAGATCAAAATAATGATCAAGCTGATACACAAAGAGTTGTACCTATACTTACAAGATATGTAACAAGGAACCATCCAGAGATCTAGATCATAGGAGATAGGAAAGCTAGTACAAGAACAAGAAGTAAGTCTTTAAACTCAAATTGTTTAATTTGTGAGCTTGAGCCAAAATCTGTCAATGCTGCACTTGATAATGAAGAATGGATAAGTGCTATGAATGATGAGATTGAACAGGTTGAGAAGAACAAGACATGGACACTTGTGCCATGACCAGATGACAAGAATTTCATTGGTACAAAATGGATATTCAAGAATAAGCTGAACAAGAATGGAGAAGTCACAAGAAACAAAGCAAGGCTAGTATGCAAAGGGTATGCACAAGAAGAAGGTATAGACTATGGAGAGACATTTGCACCTATTACTAGGCTAGAAGGAGTAAGAATAATACATACTTAAGGGATTCAAAGTATATCAAATGGATGTCAAGTCAACATTCCTAAATGGAATACTTGAAGAAGAGGTATACATTGACCAACCAGAAGGGTTTGTCGATCTAGACAAGAGAAACATGGTATGAAGACTTCACAAAGCCTTGTATGGATTGAAACAAGATCCAAGAGCCTGGTATGAATGAGTTCATTCCTATCTAATAGGTATTGGATTTGTAAGGACTAGTGAAAATAGTAATCTTTATTTGAAGGAAGATACTGATGCTAACACTTTGATTTCTGAAATATTTGTTGATGACATCATATTTGGAGGCAATGATATGCTATGTAAATCATTTTCTAATGATATGAGCAAAGACTTTGAAATGTCTATGTTTGGATAGATCAATTTATTTCTTGGTTTACAAATCATTCAACAAAGTGAAGGTATTTTCATTACACAGTCCAAATACATCAAAGAGGTCCTGAAAATATTCAAGATGGAAGATTCCAAACTAGTTGGAACACCAATGGCTACTGGATGTAAGTTAACAAAGGAGGACAAGACAATAGAGGTAAATCAAACTTTGTACAGATCAATGATTTGAAAACCATATATTGCACATGCAGTAGGAATTGTTGCTAGATTTTCTGCTAACCCCAGAGAATCACATATGACTGCTATGAAAAAATTTCTAAGATATCTGAAGAACACTGAGGAATTTGGCTTTTGCTATAGAAGAGAAGGCAAATTGGAACTTAAGGTGTTTACCGATGTTGATTGGGCTATAAATCTTGATGACCAGAAGAGTACAACTGGAGGAGCATTCTTTATGGGTGACAGAATTATCACATGGATTAGCAAGAAGCAAGGATGCATCTCTCAATCCACTACAGAAGAAGAATATGTTGCTACTGTTGAAAATTGCTCAAATATTGCATGGATCAAATAGTTACTGGAAGGTATGAATATGAAGATCTTAGAACCAGTAATTATTTATTATGATAACACCAATGCAATAAACATTTCCAAGAATCCAGTCATGCATTTCAAGACTAAACACATTTCCATCAAGTGTCATTATTTGAGAGAACAAGTTCAAGAAAAAGAGGTGATACTTGAGTATGTGCAATCAAAAGAACAACTAGCTGATATCTTCACCAAGCCACTGCCCAATCATACATTTGAGTACTTGAGAAAGAGACTAGGGGTCAAACCCTTGTCTACTAGTCAGGTATATGATTGAAGGCTACATCAGCCTACATATTATCATAATATCATTCATGTTGATGCAAGCAAAAACATGAATTTCAAAGATACATCTATATACATGAATATACCAGAACCGAGCACCATAACATATTGTTGTATTACTGATGGATAAGGGAAATTCAAGGAATATATTATGGATAGGAGAAAAATGATTTCTTGACATGAATGTCAGATATTTGTAAAATATTTGTTTGGCATTGCTGTCAAAGGGAGAGAGATTATCCATATTATCACATTCTTCTAAAAAATAGAGAAAGATTATCCATTATTAGATTACTCCAACAGGAAGAGATTATATCCAAAGGGAGAGAAAGTTGTATAAAAGATAACACAAGAGAAAGAACAGTCAAAAGAGATAAATTGATACAAGAAGAGGACTCAACACATCAGAAGATAAAGAGCTGCAAGAATCAAATCTAAGCTTAAACAAAGCTTATCGGAGATCAGACATTTATCAGTTATCAAACAAAAGATTGGTAGTTTGATGAATCTCAACTGTTGTACTTCATATTGTATTAGAAATAGTATAGTGTGATAAAGTATGTTTCCATCAATGCCAAAGGGAGAGATTGATGACATGTAGCTGATTGAATGATTGATAATGTTAAGTTGAAGATAATGCAAAGCATTAAATCAATTAATGGTTTGTATTATCATTGATGTCAACTTGATATCATTTGTACGGTCATGTACATAATACCAAAAACTTCAGAGAATTAATAGAACAAAGGTTATGCTTTTAGGAATGCATAAAAGTCAAGTATTCACTAAGTGACAAATAACACTGACGGAGTGCACACCACCGGTAAAGGTAAAGAAGAACAATCACAGTGATACCCGACGAACTGAAGATAGTGTTTTCCAATGAAGCAAAACCACAGGATGCCCAATGAGCTGAAAATAGAGTTGCCCAACAAGTAAAAATATAATGATGCCCAATGGACAGAGATCTTGAAGCTAACTAGAGTCATGCTGATGGAACTGTCAGTTGTCACTGACAACTAACTGATGAAATGACCGACGAAAAAGAGAGTTCAAAAAATGACAAAATATCTAGTTGGCAAGAGCTAAAAGATAGACTTAATTAATTGTTTTCTTTATTTTATTTTACCAGAGTTAAGTAATTGATTTAAAGAAGATTTTTATAGTTGGCAAGAAGATAACTACAAGATAAATCAGGAGTTATGCTTTAAATCAAATTGGCTGGATTATTTTTCAAGCCAAGAATCAAGAATCAAGAATCAAGAAATAGTCAATATCATGTCTATATAAGAGACAAGATTAATTCATTTTCATAACACACATTCCAATGAAAAGAGGATGTTGAAGAGAAACTGATGAAGAATAAATTTATACAATCTTGATCAATCAAGCTGAAGGAGAGCTAAAGAATTTTGTAGACACTGAAGAACAGTGAAGAACAACATCATAGAGTAGAAAGTATGGAGCACAAAGAATTGAATTGATACATTGATCAGAGAGGTAATGTACTTAAATAGATCTTAAAATCTGCAATTCAAAATTGCATTAGAAACAACTCATAATGTTTCAGTTTAACCATTGAAGCATCAAGTCTCTTAACAAAGCAGGACTTAACAATCTTCTATATATTGAGGTACATCCCAAGGAGTGCCAAAAAGGTTGATTCATGAAAGTAGCATTGGACTTTCCCGATACCTATTGACAGTCTAAGGAGGCTGATTCAAGGATGGTAGCAATAGATACTCGATACTAAGTGACAACCTCTATGTATAATATCCTCTAACAAGATCACACTTAACAGTGTGTTTGTAACCTTTAACAAGGTTGGCTCCTAACAGGGCTCACTTCAGAAGATTGAAAATTTGGGGTACCAGTCCCAGTGGTTTTTCCCTTAACAGGGTTTCCACATTGAAAATTCATGTGTTATGTGTGTATGATTCATTTTTTTATTGTTTTGTATCTGACATAGTTAACACTGGGTTGATCGGTATACTCTGCTTATTTACTGAGTTTTGGTAAATAGTTATACTTCTTATCGGTAATCAAGGAGAATAAGGACAGACAAGGAAAAATGATAGACAGTTATTCATTACAAGTATTTCATGACATGCATCTTGTAGGGACTTAATAATCTAAGGTTTATTTGAAATGTGGTTAATGTTTGAAGGATAAAAGTTTGAGGCCACTGATTCACCCCCGCCCCCCTCTCAGTTATTACTAACAATATATATATATATAGATAAGAAATATGGTATTTTAGTTTATTTTTATTTTATCTTACATTTAAAGGATGTGTATTGAAATTTAGGGGGTAAATAAGATACTCTCCTTTTATCCTTAGATATACAAATGAAGGATCTAAATTGATTAACCCAAAAGGAAGGATCAATGCATAAATGAATCAATCATTTGGAAATAAGAGCAAAGAGGAAGATCTTAAATACCTGTTTATAGATTTGAATGTGTGATAGATTTAGAAGGATTAATAAATTTAATTGAAATGGATAGGAGAAAAGTACTAACCTTGAAATGTTGCAGATTTGAAGAATGCTATTTTTGGGGGTCTGCACTCAGTTTCTAGAAAATTTGAGACTAGATCCGGAATAGAAATGTAGAGACGAATAAAACCCATAAATATTTTTCTTTTCTGACACGGTTCTGATTTGCAACCTCAATTCAATGTCACCATTGACTGAGAATTTCTGATTCTGACCTAGGGCAGAATCAACCTAAAAAGTCTTTGACAGGAAATCTATTTTCGGATCCTAAAAGTTTTCTGAAAAGGGTATCCAAAATTGCACTCCAATCTGCTATTCCAAACCTGTACCTACAAGAAAAATAGATTTTTTGTTGGGGGGAGGTGTTTGCCTTGGTCAAACCCTAGTTTTGGAATTAACCTCAAAGTATATTTGAAATTGCATAAGTAAAACAAAATAAATGAACAAATTCACCTTGCTTGTAGAAGTCCTTGTGGCGGATTCAAATTTGTGAATCCACAAGTATGTACGCACCAAAAAGGATGTAAAATGTAGAATGTAGAATATAGAATGTAGGATGTCTCCAATCAGTTGCTTGTAGATCTTCAACACCAATATTGAATGGGTTTTTGAATAGGAAGAGTCTTGGAGGAATGTGGATGAAGAAATCTTCAACAAGAGGGCTCCATGGAGCTTGAATCCTTTAATGGCCACCAATGGATCTGTTTGATGAAAGAAGTGCTTGCGAAGTGCTTGAGATTTGATGATTGCTTCAATGGCTACTCGGCTTGCTTCAAATCTTTCTTCTTCACCTTTGGATCTCACTCTTCAAGTCTTTAAATTATTGCAATGATGGTTATCAAGTCTTAGATTGTTGATGGTTATAGTTGCTTGTGGTTAGAGAAAATAAGAGAAAACTTCCTTTTATATTAAAATAGGGCACAATCTTCTAGAGAGGCCTACATAGGGGAATTAAATTCTAATTAGACCCATACCCCTAGAAGAGGACCTATATAAAATATAATTTAAGATTTGTTATTCCAAAGACCGAAACAACCGACCCAGAAGCGGGAATTAACTTTTTCCAAAGACCAACATCTAGAAACCCTAAAATTATGGAATTTGAACCCTAGGCCTAAAAACGGTCAACTATGACCTAGGTTAAGGTCGAGGTAGACCTTGACCCTGAGGTCAAAGTGCCAATTTTCAGTCTGGGGTGTCAGAAATAGGTTGAAAAAGTGGAAATGGGGCAGAATAGGGGGATACAACTAGATCCAAGTCAGGGACCCATTCAAGGTGCTTGACATGACCCCAAACCACTTAATCAGAAGGCTAAACCAATGTACAATGGAAGTGCTTCCATTTTCTGACTATACATTTAGCCCCCACTTTAGCAAGAGTATGGACTCGACACAAACTCTTGGTAAAGGAGATCATGAAGAATAGATAATCTTATTGAAATCAAAAGGGACAAAGGAATCCTCAAGCCCCCAAGGGACTTAAGTCTTTATCAACCCTAAGATCACAATAAGAGAGACATCACTAGTTAAGGAGAAAAAGAGAGAGGTTGTGGTTACCTCACCCAGTGAGAACTTACATCCCATTGTGAACCACACATGAAAACAGTGCAACAGGAAAGATGCAGTTGAACCGCCTAGTGAATGTGGCTACTCACTAGTCAACCCATCAGGGAGATCCATTCTTAAGGACACCTTCTGACCTTAAGGGATCAAAACATTGTAAATTGAAACTGGAGGGATCAAGAGATCCATATAAATTTAAACTGGAGGGATCAAGAGATCATATTAAGTAACATATCCATGCTTTAAGGATTAGTCTTTAATCCATAACAGAAATTTTTTTTGAGTTTTGAAAATATTTTGAATGTGCGTGTGTGAAAAAAGTGAGTAGAGCGTATGCCCCACATTAAAGTCATCGCTAACACTTTAACAAGAGAAATGACTTTAACAGAAACATAAACAACTCTACTGATTATGTTTCCACTACAAGATGCTCCCAAACGAAGACAAATCAAGCGAAATACCACATAAACATACAAAGAACACAAAAGGGATCTACCTACTGTGGGGTCAGTATGATCATAAGATAACATGTATGTATAAATATTATTGCAAATGAATTGAAATCATTCCCCAAATAAAGTAGAACTACAATCATAATGGAGGAAAGAGAACTCAAGAGTTACAAAGAAGAGTCTTTTTAGACCACAACATGGAGACCAAAAAGAATCAGTGCTACCATGTCATAGATCCAAGAAGACTACTCAAGGAAAACATTTACAAACAATAGCACAAGTACAACATAACATGAAAACTACATATAGAAGAGTAAAGATACATATAGAGGAATTATACAAGAAGTTTGATCCCTTTATCCCCTTGCACCAACAAAGTAACAAGGGTCATATAAAACATTCTAACAAACATTTAGCAAACACATTGTGGGAGAAGCACAGTACAACATGCGAACACATAAAGGGCTACCATAAAGGACAAGCCAATCAAGAACATCACCTACTCTCCTCATCTCGATTTGTATCATTTAGGGAAGGTGGGAAACTCACAAGAGGGAATATATCCAATACAGTAGGAATAATAGCCAGTTCCAAACAAGGATCCTCTTGAGAATCACGTTGCTCGTTACTAGGTGTAATTATTAATTGAGTTGAAAGCATATGAGGTAAATTAGTATCAAGATCAATGGTCTCATATTCATCACTAAGATCAATAGGATCATCAAGAGTATCCTCCTCATCAAGATTAATTAAAAGAGGATCTAAGATGCGAATAGGATCATCATACTCATTCATCTTAACATCATTATGAATATTAATTTCTTCCAACACATCAAGAATAGGTTGATCAAAAGAAGGTAAATAATTTTGAAGAACAGAAGCACGGGCCATTAGCATTAGCTCTACACTTCTTTCGACGTTCATTATCATATTTTTTATGTTTTTCTTTGTTTGACATATGTGGAGAACTAGGAGGAATAACCACTGGTTCCTTCACAAGTTCTGTAGAAGGATTGGTAGGATTTGCAGTAGGTTGAGAAGAAACAATGGGAGGTTGAGTAACAGAGCTAGCAGTAATGGATAAAGAAGGTATAAAAGGAGTGGGAAAAAGACCATGGTTAAGATCTATTCAAGGCATGCTTAACTTGACAGTCTTGTAATGTTTATAGGCTTGATATGAACGAGAAAGTTTGTCAGGGCGAGGAGGACATGAATTAGGTAATGAAGGAAAAAATAAATTAAGAGTAGCACAATCTTCAGGCCTAGAAGGTTGATACAAACTATAATTAATCATTTTTACTTCTCTATTACGAATGAACTTAAGACATTTATGAATAGGAGAAGCAATAGCATGCATAGGAGTTATCCAAGGAAAACCAAATTTGACTTGAAATTGATCAGAAGTAGGAACCACAATGAAGGTAGTATCTACAACCTTGCCACAAAGTTCAACAGGAAAGTTAATAGAACCAAGTGTAGGATAGAGAAAACCATTACAAGTTTGGATCCATGCATCCAATGGATCATAACAGTCATGTTGTAGGTTTTTCATAAAAAGGGTTTCCTTAGTAATAACATTTATTAAAGATGTGGGATCAATAAGACAAACATGCATAGGTTTCTTAGCAATCCTAGCATAAATATAAAGGGGACCATCAGGAGCCTTAATAGTCTCAAAATCATCAAAGGTAATTGAGAGTTCCCGAGGTTGCTTAGCCTTAGTTTGTTTCTGAGGTTTAGGTGGAACTTGAAGTTGAGGTGGAGGTGAAGGATCTTGAATAGTAGGTTGAGAGGAAATGACACACTCCACATGATTAAAAATGTGATTAAGATCATCCATCTTCGAATCGTAAACAATATCCACAACAGATGGTTGAGCGATGGTAATAGTACCATATGTAGGTAGAGGATTCATATTGATTTGAAGGTTTTAATTAGAAGGAGAGAGATGTTTTCCCATTACCATCAAAATTATCAACAGATAAAGCAATCGAATCAATTATGTCTTGACCCTTATGCTTTAGAGAATAACATTTTTTAGTATCATGGCCATTTTGGCGATGGTGTTGGAAAAAAGCTTTAGAATCAAAGGATTTTGAAGCTATTGTAGTAGGAAGGAGAGGTCGAATAGGAGGAAAGGTAATCATATTAGCACTTAACAACCTACTCATAATAGAATGTAAATATTTAGAGAGAGGAGTAAATATATGATTCATACAAAAAGCAGTGGATGCAGAAGTGGCATTGTGGGATGAAACAACAACTTGATCAGCAACCGCATTCTTCTATTTATTAATCTTGATATAGTTGTTAGGTTTTTAAAACTTATTAGGATTAGGATCAGTGTCACTCTTATTAACTTGAACAAGAGCAATTGGAGTGTTGCTCTCAAATTGACTCACTTGTAATTGATAATGATGAAGTGTTGCACAAAGTTGTTGGAAAGAGGTAAATCCACTAAGTAGAATCTTATCTCTAATATCATTTTATAAATTTGAAATAAACATATGTTGAATATCAATATCAGGAATAGGATAAGAAATTTGAGCATACAAATGCTTAAATCTACCAATAAAATCAGTCAATTTTTCCTTAATGTTTTGTTTACAATGAATTAAATCAGTTAAGGAAACTTGCGAACCAATATTATTTTGAAATTATTGAATGATGGTATTAGTAAGTTTAGGAAAAGAATCAATAGAATAAGGAGGTAAAGAACAATATCATTGTATATCCTTATCATGAAAAGTTCTAGCAAAAATTTTAACTAAAATCCTATGGTCATGTGCATAATCACTACAAAGGATTTGAAATTTTTTAACATGAGTAATAGGATTGCCTTTACCATTGTAATTCTCAAGATGAGGCATATCATCTTGTTGAGGAATAGTAGCATGAATAATGTCTAAGGATAAAGGACTACCCATGTCACATGTAGGAATGCTAAACTTGGATTGAGTTAAGGATGCAAGTTGTTGTTGTTGTAAATATGATACAGTTTGAGCCAAACTAATAATTGTGGAATTATTAGAAGACATAGGTGGCATAGAAATAATAGGAACACTAGGAAAAGTGTAGAAAGTGGTAGGAATGGAAGACACAACTGATGGAACACTTGGAACCATAGTTGGAAGGGGATTTGAATAAGTAAAAGGTACACTATGATATGAAGGTTGTGAGGTTGGTAGAGATACCAGTGGAACACTCATAGGAATAGATGAAATTGGGAGAGATGTAGTCATCAAAGGAGGAGTATAAGTAGGAATTATAGGTAAAGGAATAGAAGAAGGTCCCTCACTAGTGATAAGAGGAGTGAATCCTAGATCTTGAGCCTCTTGTGCAAAAGGTTTAACATTCAAATGTACAATATGAGTGATACCACGCAAGAGATTAATACCTTGATCACTATCACGAAGGAATTTCTTAAGAGCCTCTATAGCTTGGATGGAATCTTGATTATAGATTTATTTAATAAGCCAATTTCTCATTTTATCAAGTTCGGTTGAAAGTTTTTGCACTTGTTCAGGAGGAACTCTTAAAGCATCATCCTCATCATGAGATGAGTGAGAAGAAATATGCTCCATAGAAGGATTGGAATCACGAGTGATCAAATTGTCATCTGGAATCCTAAGGAAAGAAGAGGAAGACTCAGGATCAAAGGAACCCATAAGTCTATGGCTTCTTCTAACCGGGATACTATATGTAGGACTAGAAGAGGTAAAGCTCATACACTAATTTAATGCAAAAGAACTAATTTAGGAAACACAAGATTTTGAATTTTAATTTTTGCAAATGTAAATGCAAGAACATAAAAGAAAGCTAATCTAATATGCATGCAAGATCTAACATAAAATATGTAAATCTAACACCAAAAAGAAAGAGTTGTCTATCACGGGTTCACCAAAATGTAAGATAAGAAATATATGGTATTTTAGTTTGTTATTATTTTTTCTTACATTTAAATAATGTGTTTTGAAATGTAGGGGGTAAATAAGATACTCTCATTTTATCCTTCGATATATAAATGAAGGATCCAAATTGATTAACCCAAAAGGAAGGATCAATGCATAAATGAATCAATCATTTGGAAATAAGAGGAAAGAGGAAGATCTTAAATACCCGTTTATAGATTTGAATGTGTGATAGATTTAGAAAGATTAATAACTTTAATTGTAATGGATAGGAGAAAATTACTAACCTTGAAATGTCACAGATCTGAAGAATGCTATTTTTGGGGGCTTGCACTCAATTTCTGGAAATTTGAGACTAGGTTTGGAATAGAAACGCAGAGACAAACAAAACCCATAAATCTTTTTTTGTTCTGACATAGTTCTGATTGGCACCCTCAAGTCAATGTCACCATTGACCCAAAATTTCCAATCTAACCTAGGGTAGAATCAACCTAAAATTCCTCTGATAGGAAATCTATTTTTAGATCCTGAAAGTTTTCCAAAAAGGGTATCTGAATCTACACTCTGATCTGTTGTTTCAAACATGTACCTGTAAGAAAAATGGATTGTTTGTTGGGGGGGAGGGGTTTGACTTGTTCAAACCACAGTTTTGGAATTAACCTCAAAGTATAATCAAAATTGCATAAGTAAAACAAAGTAAATGAACAAATTCACCTTTCTTGTAGAAGTCCTTGTGCTGGATTCAAATCCGTGAATCCACAAGTATGTATACACCAAAAAGGATGTAAAATGTAGAATGTAGAATGTAGGATGTATCCAATCAATTAATTGTAGATCTTAAACACCAATCTTGAATGGGTTTTTGAATAGAAAGAGGCTTGGAGGAATGTGGATGAAGAAATCTTCAACAAGAGGGCTCCATGGAGCTTGAATCCTTCAATGGCCACCAATGGATCTCCTTGATGAAAGAAGTGCTTGAGAATGGATGAATGATTCAATGGATACTTTTCTTGCTTCAAATATTTCTTATTCACCTTTGGATCTCACTCTTCAATTCTTTGAATTCTTGCAATGATGGTTATCAAGTCTTAGATTGTTGATGATTATAGTTGCTTGTGGTTAGAGAAAATGAGAGGAGAAAGCTTCCTTTTATATGAAACTAGGGCACAATCTTCTACAGAGGCCTACATAGGGAAATTAAATTCCAATTAGACACATACCCCTAGAAGAAAACCTATATTAAATATAATTTAAGATTTTTTGTTCCAAAGACTGAAACAACAGACCCGGAAGTGAGAATTAACTTTTTCCAAAAACTGACATCGAAAAACCCTAAAATTCTAGAATTTGAACCTTGGGCCTGAAAAAGGTCAAATTTTACCTAGGTCAAGGTCAAGGTTGACCTTGACCTAGGTCAAGGTCGAGGTCAACCTTGACCCTGAGGTCAATTTCCTAGATTTTCAGTCTGGGTGTCAGAAATAGGTTGGAAAAAGTGGAAATGGGGCAGAACAAGGGGATAAAGCCAGATCCAAGTCAGGGACCCTTTCAAGGTGCTTGACATGACCCCGAACCACTTACTCGAAAGGCTAAACCAGTCTACAATGGAAGTGCTTCCATTTTTTGACTACACACACACACAGATATGTGTGTGTGTGTGTGTGTATATATACATACATACATACATATATATATATATATATATATATATATATGCATATATATATATATATATGTACATACATATATATGTATATATACATATATGTGTGTGTGTGTGTATATATATATGTATATATACATACATATATAGATATATATGTGTGTGTGTGTGTGTATTCAAAGACTGATACATGGAGAGAAGCACTTTTAATTTTTTTATTATTGTTTTTCTAAAGAGACTGATGCATGGAGAAAAACACTTTTATTTTTATTTTTACTTTTTAATTATTTTTTTCTAAATCAATTTTCTAAAAAGGACATGCATGCCTTCCATTTTTACAAGCCTATGAATTTCTAAAACATGCAAGGATACACACACACACACACACATACATATTTTCTCGATAAAATGCCCTAAGGGAAATAATTTTATTAAAAAATTTAAAAACCTATATACTTTCCCAACTCACTAGGGGCGCTGGTAGGAAAGAGCTGGGAGGAGAAAACCTTCAGCCTTGCCCCAATTAATATTTTAATAAAGTCATAACAATAATATTGAGTAAAGTACAAATATTGTGTTGGAAATAATGGAATGGTGTGTACTGAGAGGGGAGGGGTGAATCAGTACCCTCAAAACTTTTATCACTTAACCTTAATCCTTTTGTAATCAATACATCGTATTACCAACCATTTGTTCTATTCTATCTTTGTGTATGCAATATCAATTCATTAACTCAATTAACATGTAAACATTCATAGAAACATTCATGAAATATATAGACACATTACTCAAGATTTGGTAACACGGAAGACCCCTGTTAGAAGGTAAAAACTGCAGTGGGGATGAATCCCACAAAGCTTCACCATCTATAGAATGGAAGGGGCCAGTTAAGGCTTACAATTTTGATCACTTCTGATGATCTACCCTATTAGGAGTATTATGTAGAGACTGGTTAGGGTCTACTCTGTTAAGAGCTTTAGCAACACTGTTTAGTGTGCACTCAGTTAAGAGATTTACAAAGGATTGTTAAATCCACCTTTCACAAGGATTTCTTCCATTTGCTACACTTGTTAGAATGTAGTCAAAAATATTCAATGACCTAAGTATGTGCAATCTACAATTTTTTATTATAGATCCAATAAAGATTAGAAGTATATTTATCACTTATTGTGATTGATCAATACCTCTGTTCTTCTCAGTAGCCTTGGTTCTTGTTCTTGATAATGGATTTCATCCTTGGGTGTTCTTCTACATAAAACTCTTAGTCTAATCCATAGATGTGCTCTTCAGGTACAATCATCATCACACACATGTTATGATAGATTACATATCTATTTATACAATGATATTGACCTAAATGGGTTTCACGTATTACAATGATAACTCTATGATCGAAGGTTTACAACTTGACCTTGATCTCATAGTTTGCATGTTTTCAATTAGTTAGACTGATTAAAACAATTACAATTACATTGCTTGTCCCTCAAGAAATATATTTAAAGCTAATAGAAAAGATAAATATAAAACACAAGTGTTTTATTTGACGTGGAAGTCAGATCCACATTTCTTGTGATTCCAACTGTTTCTTGGTAGATTGGTGCTCGCGATGCTCTTTGGTCTGTCAGGTTCCTCTGGTATCTATTCTATTGGGTTGAACTATACTGTGCTTGTCGAGTTCCTCTGTCAGGTTTTCTCTGTCGGGTTACTCTGCTGGGCTCCCTTGTAACTTTTTTGGGTTGCACTGTGTCGTCGGGTTTGCTTGAACTTGTCTATCAGGTTGCACTAAACCTGACTTTCGGTGTGGTGTTACCGACAGTTTCAAGACTATTTTCCTTTGCATACTAATGGAAAAACATGTATTCTATCTCCCCCTTTGACATGAGTATCAAAACTTATATGTGCAAAATACTAAAATGTTTAGTAATGTACACCATGTGTTCACCTTGTCATTTATGACTCCCCCTATGTATAGTATATATATACACTTATCATCTCCTTTATACATATCATTTTTCCCTTTATAGCCTATCAATCTCCCCCTTTGTAGCATATTATTTTCCCCCTTTTTCATAGTAAGGGAAAAGGTGTAATCACCTACAACTTGTCAAAAATGTGGGAGTGAGAGTTGTTCATGTTCTCCGTCATCTTCTCCCATTTCTCTTGAAGGTGTTCTAGAGCCATGTGCTCCAATGTGATCCTTGAATGCATATCATAGATTTTGTCGATGACAAACATCTCTGGGGTGGCTATAAATCGCCTTACTATTGTCATTATATGTTTCTACAGTAGTGTCAGATTCGGTAAGAGTAGAGCTTGTAGCTCGATTACCTCATCCCTAAATTTTAATTCTGCCTCTTGGATTTGAAGTCTCAACTTCTTAGCTTCCATTACCTTTGCATAATTCAATTGTATTGCATTGTCTGTTGTTGAGAGGTTTTGAGCACTAGAATTTAGACCTGCATCTAGTTTTGCAATCTTTTCACTATTCTCCTTAGTGAATTTCTCTAAAGTGCTTAACTTTTGAACTAAGGCTATTTCTTCTGAAATAATAGGTTCTAACTCACTTACTTGTTCAGACAAATTTACCTTGTTCTCTGCCACTTCTTGGCTGATTTTCTCTATTAATTTATACTGATACTTTTTCTCTTCTCGTTCTTCTATAGCCTTTTCTGCATCCACATTCTATGATTGGATTGCATTAGTAAGAATGGCTAATTGATCAATGATTGATGCATTTTTATCAATTTATATATTAGGTACTATCTGTTGAATAATATCCCTTGTTGTCTCTAGTACCTAAGTGTCTTTTGTTTCCTTCTTTAGTTCATCCTGGATATCTTTTCTTCTGCAAAGTTCTACATATTTTGTTAGTGCATCTGGATCCAATGTCCTTGGATCACAGGCTAGTATTTGAATAATCTCTTCCAGTGTAACTGGATTCTTTTTCTTCTTGTTCTTCAAAAGTGTTGAGGAGGAACCTGTATGCAGTACCATAGCAAGTTGGTCTGATGTTCTTGGTGAAGGATTTGGTGTATGTGAACCTGTATCCTGTTGTTCGGTCTCTGCCTGTTGGTTGGGAGTGGATGTCTCCACATCAACCTTAGCCTTATCTGCAACATCTCCTTCGGTATCCTTAGGAGTGATATCAACTTTATTTTCTTCTTCACCTTTGTCTTTCTTTTCTCCTCTTGTTTCCTTTTGTTCTTTATTGGCTTCCTTATTATTCTCTCCATATTTATTCTTCTCATCAAATGTGTCTTTTGGTTCTTGTTCACCCTTGTCCTCGAGTACACTTTCATCCTTGTTGGGTGATTTCTCCTTCTCTAAGATAATATTGATAGCTTGTATCAATAATGGTATCTGTCTCAGTGTATCTACTTGAGCAATATCTATTGTTGTGTTCTGTTCCTCAGTTTGGTTTGGGGCAACAGTGACATCTTCATCTTTCTTTACCTCATTTTCAGGATCTTATCCATTAATTTCAATGATAGTATTATCGGGCCATGTTTCATCTATAGTGTCCATATCCCTTTTAGCTGATATGTTTAATGCTTCTTTATTTACATCCTCATTATCAGTTATAATGATGTGCTTTGGGCTCGTTTTGTCCCGATCTTCTTTAATGTGTGGCTTGTCAGTTAGAGCTAATTGTGGCTCGGGGCTTGTGTCCTTTTTAGGTACATCAAGTATCTTTCTCCATTCATCCTCACTTTTTATATCAAACTCAGTTAAATGTCCTTGTATCACTTTGTAGGCTCTTAACTTTGGTTCTTCACAAGTGGATTTCTTGATTAGATTAACCTTTTCTCCTTAGCATTATTGATCTTGGTTGCACGGGAAGTGGTTGCCATGATTTCGTGAGTTTAGGGATTTTTTGTAAAATAAAACAGTTAGCTCGGTGATTCTTGTTACTTACTTTAACCTTTTGTAGATGCTTTTGTTCAAAATTTGAATGCCTTGAGTCTTCTTGGAGTGCTCTGCAATATGATCACTCTGTTTTCACTCTTCTCTACTCTACTTTATTTCGTAATTTCTTTGTGAATAATGAGCTCATCTGTCACCCTATTTATAGGTGATGCCCTAAGTGGATCAATTAATACTCTACCCACTTGTCAGGTGTCAAAGACAGAGTTTCTCGGGTTACACACAAACTTTCGACTCGGGGTAAGTGATAACTTACTTGACCTTTTACAGGTCTACTGACGGTGCTCGAGAAGCGGCGAAGTCTTCAATGCATTTTACATAATTACCAAGGAGTCTTGGGTTACATTGATTAACTTGGGTTTCACATGTACATCAATGATTCTTGGTATGCTTTGACAACTTAGCTTGTGTATGTTAACCGATGCTTTTCAGTATGCATTGACCAATGAGATTGAATTTACAGAATCATAACAAGTAATACCATAGTGCATCTTTAATCATGCTGATTTGGAATTTTAACTATGTATAATGGAATTGATGTAAAGTATAACTTAGTATAATGTAGTTCCATACTTACTTGTTCATCTTAGGTGGGGGGTGGTGATGCCACTAGATCCATTGGATAAGGTGTCACCATTTGCATTGCTTGGTCCAACATCTTCAGTGTTTGTGGCTTTCCTCCACATTTTGTTTCTCATCTTCCTAATTTTTTGAATGGTATTTCCATTGGAAAAGGTGCTTGTTTCTTTCACTCGGTCTCTGCAATCCTTTCTCAGATGACCAACTTTATGATAGTGTAAACAAGCCATTCCAGGGTTAGTCCAGCTCCTAGACTTTCTCATCCATTTTCTCATGCAGTTTGTAGCTATGTGTCTGAATATTCCTGGTGCAGGAGCACCTAGGTAAGGCTAGATGGTAACCTAGGGCTCCTAGTTTTATTTTTTCTTGTAGTGGTCTTAGCCAAGCCACTAGTGAAATAATAGGACTAGATAGGTCCTAAGGTGTGTTGATTTGGTTAGGAGACCAAACTAGATCATTTGATGTCTAGGAAGTAATGGTTTGTCCAAATTAGGTAAGTTTTTTAAGAATGATGGAACCATGGATTTCATGCTTATTAGATTCTAGGAGAGATATTTTGAGTTTTAATAGGCATAAGAGTACATTTGGTTAAGTTTCACAATGTGTTGACCAAGTTTGAGTGCAAGAATCAAAAAGTTATCAATGTTGACATTGACAACATTGACAACATTTCTTGTAATTATGCATTTTTGAGCATTTGGTTGTATAAATATCAGAAATAGTTGGAATTGTTCCATGGTAAACTATATAAGGCCTCCCTCGACCTATGTGTGGGGTTGGATGAAGTTAGAAAGTAAGTGTACAGACTGAGTAATTGAAAGTTTGGCTACAGTTGAGCATTTTGTACACATTTTAGGTTTTAATGGATTGAACTCTTCTCTGTGACTTATGCAAGAGGAAGCTTATGTAATTACTTGATTATGGATGTGATTATTTAGTGTGTTTATTGTCACTTCATTTCTTTTGTAAATTATTTTATTTTGTGCACTGTTGCAGGTCTGAACCAGTCAATTTTTGTAAATGGGGCCATAGCTCATCATCCCACCGTGGCACTTGTACGGGCTCTTGGGATGGATGAGGTGAATCCTTGTACTATATTTCTAGATAATTTTGGGCCCTGGAATTTTTTTTTCTAATTTTATAGTGATGCCCTAGGCGGGCCAGAGATGCATGGCTAGGGATCACCGTGAGTTGGAGAGGAAATGCGAGTCATTGAAGGCATTGATTACTTCAATCAAGGAAAGTGGGGAGGAGGATATGAGTGTGAAGAATCTCCATGTGCAAGGAGAATCTATAAGGAGGAGTTCTTTGTAGTGAAATAACTAAACCTTGTGACTAGTCTCAGAATTCAGTGAAACCCTTATTTTTAGGCATGATTGTAGCAACCCACTGTACGGACAGTTTGGGGAAGAAAAACCTACTAAATCCTAAAGGTTCTCCAAAAGGGTATTAGGATCTAGACTCTAATTTTCATCTTGTTAATAAGATTTCCAAGTTATATGCAAAAAGGTGCCTAATTAGGCCTAATTCTTGTAGCCCTATTTTGGTGAGTTTGGAGCAAATTCTTTAACTCGTTTAGGGTTCCATTGAAATCTATGTTGTTAGGCATTGTGTTGGATGCAATTTCCTTGTTTTGGCCCTTCCCCTCCATTGGTGAACAGTGATATCCTTATAGGATCACTTAGTGTGGAAGATGCAAGAAGACAATCATAGAGCATATAGATGGTTGAGTTGATTTCTTAGATGGTATTGACAAGTTGAATAGGAGTAGGATTTTAGAAGAGGATCCTTGGGAAATTAGGGTTATTTAAGAACCATAATAGGCTAGAGAAGATGCCTATAGAGGACCCTAGGAAAATATAGGGTTTTGAGCAAGACTTGTCATTACATCAGATTGATATCAGAATAAGTTAAAGATTTGGGAGTTGGTGTATGTCTCTATATACTGGTGAATCAATAGGGGAGATTAGTATGGTGACTAATGCAGAGTTAGCTAAGGATATGGGTTAGAAAAAGGAGAAGAATAGACTCCTTGAAGAGGCCCTAGATGAAATGAGGATAAAAATACAATAAGTATTTGATGCCAAAGACAAAGGCAAAGAAGGTGAAAGTAGTGACAGAGGAAAAAATATTGCCGAGGAAGATATCATCCCTGAACCAGACCCTCCTTTGAATGAAGAACCATTCTTGAAAGCCATCAAAGCACTAGTGGTGTAGGAGAACCTTGGAGATGCCAAGAAAATATGGTAGTCTCTTGTCATTTTGGTGTGCTAGTGTGTGTAAGACCCTCTAGTAGGGAAATGTAAATATATAAGGTCATGTTGACCAAGAGTAGTTTAGGTAGTTTCCATTTTGTGCTTCTTTTCTTGTGTAAATAGCTCTTTTTGGCTCCATTCAATGTGGTGTACTTGATGATGTCATAAAATGTTAGGATGATGTCATAGTATTTTTTAGGGTCCATAGATACCCTAGATAGTCTACCTAAAGTTAGCTAAGGTAGGTTGGTGAAGAAAAAACTTACAAAGTGTTATTGGCTAAAAAATGAAAAATGTTGCTATGCAACATTAGCAACTTTTCAAAGTTGCTGACAACATTTTGTTGTCTAAAGGAAATCAATGTTTTAAGAAGTTTTGAACCCATAGGAGGGTGGATACATGTGTTTCTAAGGGATATAAGGTGGAAAAACCCTAACTTTGGAGGGGAGGAATTCATTTGTACGGACTGATATCTTGGAGCCAAGAGTTTTCTGGAAAAAAATAGCAGATTTGAAGCATTTTGTGTTTTCCTTGTATTGAAATGGATTAGTTTAATGAATATGATCATTTGAGGTTTTTTTTCTACATGTTACCAAGATTTTTCATTCATTAAGTTTCTTTGTATTTGTGTTTTGTTTGTGGTTTGAAAATTCTTTTAGTTTGGGACTGTTTGTTGTCCCGTTTTGGCCAAGGAGAAAAGATGTGGACCTAGCTCCACTTCCCACCATTGGTTTTGTATGGCCACTTGGGAATGGAGACTAGGTCCATGGAGCTTAAAGACTATGGAAGGAGGATCTCTCAAAGTGCTGGCATGTATTTTTAATCACTTTCCCTAGGCAAGCTAAACTCATAGCCCGGTTAGAGAAAGCAAGTGACAGTTGATTTAAAAAGTGCAGGGGGTGTTCTCATGAACCAAGAAGGCCATGGGTGTGTTTCATGATGTTTTCAGGTGTTCCCTAAGGTGGAGGAGTTCCCAAAGATCAAACAAGACAATTTTTGAAGCCCAAGACACCAAACTGGTCTAAAAACAAGAATTGTGCTATTTTCTAGTAACAAGGTGTATGGACAGTTCCAGACCAAGGGACCTAGAAATTCCTTGTGGGTTTTTTCCTTACCTAAAGAATACCAAAAAATATTAGGGGGTCCTTTGAGAGATTTTTTCTCTTTTTAAGGTTTCCTAAAAACTAGGAGGGCTAATTGTGCAAAAAGGCTACAAGGCCTAGAAAGTAGGAAACTAGAACTCGATGGCAACATGGATCAATTTGGTGGTTTAAAACCTAGTTTGGAGTTCAAAAATGGAGTATGTTGAAGCCCTAACCCTCTTGAAAATCCAAACTTAAGTGTAGGGCTTGGAGTGGTTTGTGTAGAAGGTTCTTGTGGAACACAAGAATGGTGTTTTTCAATATGATAGTTAGTTTCCTTGGTTGGAGAGGAAGAACTGATTCTTCAAGGTGTTGAAGGGTGGATTGAGGAATCCCTAGAGGTCCTAAGAGAGACCTATTAAGAGTTTCAAGAAAACTCAGAAGGTTACCAAGGAGGCTCCCTATCAACTAGGAGGAAAGAAATTAGGAGTACCACTATTTAGTGGGAAAATGGATATAGAAGCAGTGATGGAGTGGATTGAGGGGATGAAAAACCATTTTGAATGTGAAGGTCTCATAGAGGCACAAAAAATAAAAGTTACAAAGTCAAGGCTCAGAGGATCAACATTGACATGGTGGAAGTATCTACAAGATGAAAGAGTTAGGATGGGTAAACAACCTATAGCCAACTGGAAAGCCATGGTGACCAAGGTAAAGGATAACTATCTGCCAGAGGACTATGAAATAAAAATTTATAGAAAGAGACAAGGTCTGAAGTAAAAGGACCAAGATGTGGCCTCTTATACAGAGGAATTCCAGAAGTTATGTCTTAGATCCAAGAAGAGGAACCTATCAAGGTAGCCAGATACTTGGGTGGTCTAAAATGGAACATCCAAGAGGAGATAAGTTTGTGGAATCCAACCACTATTCAGAAGTGCCACCAATTAGCTCTTAAGGTAGAAGTGAGGAACAAGAAGAAATGAGACTCTAATCTTAGAGGTAGAGGCAGAGGTAGAGACCAACGGGGTCATAGAAGTGGCTATCAAGGCAGAGGTAATGAACAAAGAAACCAAGGAGAGTCCAAATTGATAGAGCATGGTAATGAAAATACTCCAAGAGGGGGTTATACCAGAGGAAGAGGTACTCAAGGAGGCTCAAGGAGGCTCAAGTAGAGGAAGGGGTTCAGGTAGAAGAAACTCATACTTTACAAACATGAAATGTTACAATTGTGGCCAATTGGGTCACCCTGCTTATAGGTGCCCAAATAATCCAACTTCTTCTAACAATAGCAAGAGGATTTCATATGCTCGAGAGGACACAACAAGTGTCAAAGCACCAAAAGTTTATCACATTAAGTCAGATAAGAGAGACAACTTGATGTTCAAAAGAGTTTTGATTAGACAACCAGTTAAGGATGATCCCAAGCATAGGAGAGCATTGTTTAGGATTAGATGTAAAATCCTTGGTAAATTCTGCAAAGTGATAGTGGATTCAGGATCCACAGACAACATTATATCAGAGGAAGCTGTAAAGAAAATCAAGTTGAAAAAGATACCTCATGTCAATCCATACAAAGTGGCATGGTTGAACAAGGGCCATAGTGTGTTGGTGAATGAGCAAACTTGGGTGGAGTTTTCTATTGCAAGATACAAGGAAAAGTTTCTATGTGATGTGCTTCCTATCGATGCATGTTATCTAATCCTAGGAAAGCCATGAAAATATGACAGAGGGGCAGTGTATGATGGGAAGGAAAACTCCATATCCTTCAATAAAGGTGATAGAACTTTCAAAATACAGTCCTTTTTGGAAGAAGATGAACCACAACCTAAGACTCCTAGTATCTTGTTGAGTAGTAGAAAGGAGTTCATAAATGCCCTTATAGATGAAGGGAGTGAAGGATATGCATTTTTTCTTAATCCTAAGGAGGAAGAGAAGCCCAAACAAGAATCTCTGCCATTAGAAGTCCAAGAGTTGCTTAAGAAGTATAAAGACATAGTCAGCGATGAGACTCCTGCAACTTTACCTCCTAGAAGAGTGATAAGTCATTAAATTGACTTTGTACATGGTGCATCATTGCCAAATAAGGTAGAATACAAGTTTACTCTAGATCAGAACCTAGAAGTGGCTAGATAAGTGTAGGAGCTCTAAGACCAAGGGCCAATCAAGAAGAGAATTAGTCCATGTGTTGTACTAGTGGTCTTAGCATCCAAGAAAGGTGGTAAGTGGAGACTTTGTACTAATTCTAGAGCTATTAATAGAATCACAATTAGATACAAATTTCCAATTCCTATAATAGAGGATTTGATGGACTATCTTGGGGGGGCAAAGTGTTTCACTAAACTGGACTTGAAAAGTGGGTACCACAAGATTAGGATCAAAGAGGGGGATGAATGGAAGACAACCTTTAAGACTGTTGATGGGTTTTATGAGTGGAGAGTTATGACATTTGGCCTCTCAAATGCCACTAGCACATTCATGAGGCTCATGAATGAAGTGCTTAAGGACTTCACAAGGATATTTTTGGTAGTATATCTAGATGATATACTTATCTTTAGTAAGAAAGAAGAGGAACATGTGAAGCATGTGCAGATGGTGCTTAAGAGGTTATAAGAAGAGAAGTTGTCAATCAACCTTGAGAAATGTGATTTCTTCAAGAAAGAACTTGTGTATTTGGGATTTGTTATATCCCAAGGGTCATTGAAGATAGACCCAAGTAAGGTGGAGGCTATCCTAAATTTTCCCACACCAACCACATGGACATAAGTAAGGATCTTTCATGGGTTAGCTCAGTTTTACATAAAGTTTATAAGGGATTTTAGTGGAATTTGTGCACCAATGTTAGACACCATTAAGGGTGGTCTAAATACTAAGTTCAGATAGACTTATGGAGTAGAGAAAGCATTTGAAATGTTGAAGAAGCAAGTAGCAACAGAACCTATCCTTTGACTCTCTATTTTTGATCAAATATTTACTTTGGAGTGTGATGCAAGTGGGATGGCAGTAGGGGATGTGTTAAGACAAGAAGGTAGGCCAGTATCCTTCTTCAATGAAAAGCTAAATGAAGCCAAGAAGAAATATTCTTCTTATGATTTGGAACTATATGCTTTGGTTCAGTCTCTTGGGAAGTGGAGACACTACTTTTTACCCAAAGAATTTGTAGTGTTTACTAATAGCCAGGCCTTGAGCTTGTTAGAATAAATGAGAGGGGGGGGGGGGCAGGGGGGGGTGAATCAGTGACCTCAAAAATTAATCCTCAAATCAACCCAAAAACTTATTACCACATTTATAAGCCTCTAGTTATCTTCAGTCCTACAAAATGATTGCCTTCAAGTATTAATAACAAATAACTATTGCTCGGATTACTCTTTCAAACCTTACTTTTAATTTTACCGATTACCAATCTTTCTATTTACTGAAACATAGTAAATAAATGGTGTATACTAATAAATCCAGATTTACTTATGTGAAATGCAAAAAAATAAAGTAATGACTCATAAACACATTAATACATGGATTTTTAACGTGGAAACCTTGTTAAGGGAAAAACCACTAGGATTGGTAACCCAAATTTTCACTCTTCTGAAGTGAGCTCGGTGAAGAGACAACCTTGTTAAAGGTTACAAACACATTGTTAGGTGTGACCTTGTTAGAGGATTTAAATGAATATTTTGTCACTTAGTATCTGGCATCTAATGCTACCATCCTTGATCAAACACTCACTTGACCTGTCAATAGGTATTGGGCATATCCAATTCTACTTTGTATGATCAAACTTTTTGATACTCCTTGGGATGTATCTCAATTAGAAAATACTTTTAAGTCCTGCTCAGTTAAGAGACTTGATGCTTTAATGGTTAAATTGAAATAGTAAATTGATCTGTTCACATATACAACTAGAATTGTAGATTTTCAGATCTATTGTAAGTCCATTACCTTTCTTATCAATGTTATCAATTCACTACCTTTTCTCCACACTATTCTACTTTGTGATGTTGTTTCACTGTTTGTTAGTGTTTGCAAAATTTAGCTCTTTTCTTAGCTTGATTGATCAGGTCTCAATGAAGACTTTCTTCTCCTTTAGAATCTCTTCAGCATCTATTCTCTTGTCAGTCCCCTTTTTCATATTGAATTAGCTTATCTCTTATATAGACATGATTTCACCATTTCTTGGCTTTCTTGATCTTGGTGTGATCCACAATTCTTGCCAATTAGATTTTAAGAAAAACTCATATTTTATCTCATAGAGATCTTCTTTCCAACTGGACTAAACTACTTTAAATCCTTTTCTTATCTATGTCTTTATTTTTTTGATTAAAACAATGCTCAATACCAGTTAAGTCTGTATTTAGCTCTTGACAGCTAAGCCTTTTGTCATTTCTGAACTCTTTGTTCTGTTGGTCAATACTTCAGTTAGTCATCGGTGACAACTGACTGTTCACCGACTTCAATTGTCTTTGGGATCTCCATCTGTCAGGCAATACTGCAATTTTTTCCATCAAGTTACATTGTTCTTTTTCTCTTTGGGTAACACTGTGACTTTGATCTCATTGGTTTACTCTGTCCATCAGTGTGCACTCCATCGGTGTATACAGTCACTTTGTGAATACTTAACTTTTATACATTACTGATAGCATAGACTTTCATTCATTGGTTCTTTGAAGTATTTAGCAGTATGTACATGACCATATAGATTATATCAAGTTGACATCAATGAAAATATAATAAATTAACTTATTTAATGTCTTGCATTAACTGTCTATCTCTTGGTGATCATCAACTTAACATCTTCAAACATTCAATTAGATATAGTTCATCAATATCTCCCTTTGGCATTGATGGCAACACACTACATTATCACACTATATTATTACTAATACAATATGAAATATAACAATTGAAGTTCATAAAACTACCAATCTTATGTACTATAACTAATACAAATACCTGGTCCTCGGTAAGCTCACATAGCTTATATTTGATTCTTGCAGCTCTCTTTCTGTCTTCAATCCCTTCATAGGATAGATGTATAATCTTTCTTGTTCTAATGTGATGTGTTCTCTTCTGGTTTCAAACTCTCTCCCTTTGACTGTTCTTTTCTTTTGATGTCTCTTTCTCTCTTGTCAGCAATCTCTCCCTTTGTATGTACTTTCCCTTTCTGGCTACATCTCTCCCTTTGGATAATGTGATAATGGTTACATCTCTCCCTTTGGGTAATGTGATAATGGATATAATCTCTCCCTTTGACGGCAATGCCAAACAAATATTTGACAGTAATGCTAAACAATCCTTTCTATCCATTCAATATACTCCTTGAATTTCCTAATTCATTAGCAATATAACAACTCTGGTACTTGTAGTAGATAAATACCTTGTTGTGTATAGATGTATGTTTGAAGTCCATCTCTTTGCTTGCATCAACATGAATGATATTCTGATAATATGTAGGCCGATGCAACTTTTTAGTCATCTTACTGACTAGTAGACAAGGGTCTAACCCCTAGTCTCTTTCTCAAGTACTCAAATGTATTCTTGGGCAGTGGCTTGGTGAAGATATCAGTTAATTGTTCCTTTGATTGCACATACTCAAGTATCACCTCCTTTTCTTGAACTTGTTCTCTCAAATAATGATACTTGATAGTAATATGCTTTGTTTTAGCATGCGTGACTGGATTCTTGGAAATATTAATTGCACTAGTATTATCACAATAGATAATTACTGGTTCAAGAATTTTCATATGCATAACTTCCAGTAACTATTTGATCCATGCAATATTTGAGCAGCTTGCAGCAGCAGCAACATATTCTTCTTCTATAATAGAGTGAGAGATGTGTCCTTGCTTCTTGCTAATCCATGTGACAAGTCCGTCACCCATAAAGAATTCTCCTCCAGTTGTGCTCTTTTGGTCATCAATGTTTCCAGGCCAATCAGCATCGGTAAAGACCTTAAGTTCAAATTTTCCTTCTCTTCTATACCATAATCCATAGTCCTTAGTATTCTTCATATATCTTAGGATTATTTTCACAACACTCATATGTGATTCCCTTGGATTAGTAGAAAATCTTGCAACTATTCCTACTGCATGTGCCATATCTGGTCTAGTATGTACAAAATACATGATTTTTCCAATCATTGATCTATACAAAGTCTAATTTACCTCAGGTGTCTTGTCCTCCTTTGTCAGCTTACATCCAGTTTCCATCAGTGTTCCAACTAGCTTGAAATCTTCCATCTTGAATATTTTCAGCACTTCCTTGATGTATTTGGATTGTGTAATGAAAATACCTTCATCTTGTTTCATGTTCTATAGACCAAGAAACAAATTGATCTATCCAAAAATATACATCTAAAACTCTTTTCTCATTTCATTTTCAAATGATTTGCATAGCATATCATTGCCTCCAAATATGATGTCATCAAAAAATATTTCAGCAATCAAAATGTTAGCTTCAGTATCTTCCTTCATATAAAGATTACTCTTTTCACTAGTTCTTACAAATCTAATACTTATGAGATAGGAATGAAGTCTTTCATACCTGTCTCTTGGTTCTTGTTTCAATCCATACAAGGCTTTGTGTATTCTACATACCATTTTCCTCTTGTTTGGATCAACAAACCCTTCTGGTTTCTCAATGTATACCTTTTCCTCAAGTATTCCATTTAGGAATGCAAACTTGACATCCATTTGGTATACCTTTAATCCTTTAAATACAGCATAAGAAATTAATATTATCACTCCTTCTAGCCTTGCAACGGGTGTAAAGGTTTCTCCATAGTCAATCCCTTCTTCTTGTGCATACCCCTTGCATAATAGTCTTGCTTTATTTCTGGTGACTTCTCCATTCTCATTCAGCTTATTTCTGAATATCCATTTGGTACCAATGACATTCTTATCATTTGATCTTGGTACAAGTGTCCATGTCTTTTTTTTCTCAATCTTCTCAATTTCTTCATTCACAGCACTAATCCATTCTTGATTATCAAGTGCAACATTGACAGATTTTCGCTCAAAATCACAAATTATACATCTTGTGTTTAGAGACTTAATTTTGGTTCTCATACCAGCCTTCTTGTCTCCAATTGAAGGCATTATATTTTTCCATTAGTATACACAAGGAAAAACATGATCTGCACCATTGGTTTACTCTACACCAACAAAGAGGGCAGAACACTACCCGACGCCAAGGTTACCCAATATTGCAAAGTTCAAAGCATATCCGATGACAAAAAGGTTAATGAAACCCGACGAGTAACAATAGTGCAACCCAATAGAATAGCACAAAGAGGAACCTGATAGATAAAGGGAACCCAATGATTAGTTCAACAAAGGAATGCTAAAATACTTTAAGTTCAAACCGATGACCAAGAACTGATAGTCAGTTACATCCTGCAAAAAGTGTATCTAATTTTCTACGTCAGATAAATCACTGAAAATATATTTATATCTTCTTGATTTTCTTTCAAATCCATTATGTGAGCAGGAAGCAATGTATTTATTATTATTTTAATTAGTTTTACTAATTTAAAACATGCAAACTAAAGATCAAGGTCAAGTTGTAAACCTTGGATCTAAGAGTTCACATTGTAATGCGTGATTCAAAGATAGGTCAAAGTACTTGTATAAATAGATGCTCAATCTATTGAGAATAGTTGTTGTTCAATGAATATTGTAGCCACAGAGAGTATCTAGAGACTAGACAAGAGAATTCATGTAGAAGGATAGAAAAAAATCAAATCAGTTTCAAGAACAAGAACATAGGCTACCGACGAGCAGAGAAAGGTATTAATCAGTCACTTAAGGTGATATTATTATTATGAGAGATTTAATGGATTTGTAATCAGAAATTGTAGATTGCATACAGTCAGTTCAACATTTGTATTCATTCTAACAAGTGTAGTACACATAAGAAAACCTTTCAAGAAAGGTGGACTTAACAGTCTTATTGTAAATCTCTTAACCGAGTGCACACTTAAATCAGTGTTTCTAAATATCTTAACATAGTAGATCTTAACCAGTCTCCACCTTAATACTCCTAACAGGGTAGATCATCAGAAGTGATCAATTGTAAGCCTTTATCGGCTCCCTTCCATTATGCAGATAGTGAAGTTTTGTGGGTGCCATCCCCACCGTAGTTTTTACTTCCTAACAGGAGTTTTTTGCGATACCATATCTTGTGTTATGTGTTATCATTTTCATGAATGTTACAAACAATTAAAGATTATGGAATAGTATTACATGCATAAGAAAGAACAACAGTAATGATTGGTAATGCAGTAATGAATGATTACTAATGATGAATTGTGAAAAGTGTTAAAAGTTTTAGAGGTACTTATTCAGCGCTCCCCTCTCAGTACTACTTCCCATTAATCCCAACAATTGGTATCAGAGCTGAGTCTCTTCAAGGAAAAGCTTAAAGGATTAAGAGAAAATATCATACAATGGAGAAATACAAACTTGATAAGAATATTGAGAATAAAAAGCTTGAGATACAGATGTTCTATGAATAGTATAAAGAAGCTAGAATCAAGATGAGAGAGCTGCTAGACGAGAGGAAAGGTATGGCAACCCGTAGCAATGAAAAAGATTATCAAGAAGAAGAGATTCCAAATTTATTTGAATCTTTAGGATCCAATGCAAGTAATACATCAGACACATCAGAAGAGAACATCACAAATCTGAAGGACATCAATCAACATCTGACAGAGAAAATAAAGATGTTGCAAATCAGTCAAGAAATCCAAATGGTGAAAATGATTTATGTGATGAGTTCTGCTAGAAAAGATGAAATAGAAAGAACACTAGCCACTAATGACAGGAGGAAGATTACGGAGAAACTACAAGAAAAGGAGTTGGAAATTCAAAGACATGCTGAGCATCACCATGAGCTCACTAATCAAATTATTCTTATGAGAAGCAAATAGAATGAATGTTGAACTCATTGAAAGAATACAAATTATCGGTGAACTAAGAGAAGAAAATGAAAAACTAAAGCATGAGGTAAGAATTTAGCAAAAGCATAATGAAGTTATCAGAAAGGCTGAAGAGAGAAATAAAAGAATGGATGATTTTCTTGAAGGACAACGAAGAGTCAACAACAACAATAGTTTAGGCTTTACCAAAAATGCAAAAACATCAAATCAAGAAAATCCAAAGAATGTCTATGAAAATCCAAGACCAAGAAAGCTTACATGCAAACACTGTGGAAAGCAAGGCCATACATCAAATGTATGCCGAGGAAAAATGAAAGTTATTCCTAAATCTACATCTTCATTCATAAGATTCTATTATGAATGTAACAAGAAAGGACATAAAGCATATGAATGTAAGTCTAAGATAGAACAACCAAAGAAGGAAACCTACATGGACAAATACTATTGTACATGAAAAATGAATGGGCACACAAGTATTGAATGCTAGAAAAAGAAAAGGAAAGCATGGAAGCCAAAAGGTCAAGAAATTCCCTATCAACCAAAGAGAATTGATAATCAATATGTATGGGACTACAATACATGGACAAACTATACAACATGTGGTAGATATGGTCACATTGCTGCAAACTGCATGAGAGCATGGACCAAAAGGTCTAGAGGCTAGTCAAATCTTGGAATGGCATGCTTACACTGTCACAAAGTTGGTCATCTCAAAAAGGATTTCAAAGACCGAATGACAGAGACAAGAACGTATCCCAATGGAAACACCATTGAAGATATCCAGAGGGCTAGAGACAAAATGTGGAGAAAAGATTCAAGAAATGATGAAGCTAGACCAAGCAATGCAAATGGTGACACCCCATCCAATGGATCCAGTGACATCACCACCCCCACTTGAGCTGAACAAGTAAGTATGGAACTGCACTACACCAAGTCATATTTTGTATCAGTTCCTCTATACAAATTGATAGATAGTCAAAATATGCATAATAAAGATGCATACTATGTTACTTGTTTCAAAATCTAAGAAAACAACCCTGTCAGTATACACATACTAAAAATCAGCAGTAAACATAATGGATGCGATATTTACACTTACAAGAAATTATCAGTCAACACATAAAACCATTAAGTTACCAATGTAACCTGATACTCGTCGGTAAGAAAGCAAAGTTACAAAGTTGTCACGATAGAATACCAATATCCGTCGGTAAAAGAAAAATTGTTAACAGCAATCCTGAGCAACGATGAATTTAAAAGTCTTCCCAATGAAATCCATCTTCATGTCCTGATGAGTCCTTGAGCATTTATGACAAAGACTTAGGGAAAAAGGCTATAAATAGATGATGGTACAACTTCATTTTGCACCCACGATTTGAAGAGAAAGTAAGAGAAAAAATAGAGCAATTAAAGAATAGAAAGCAGAGCATCCACAACTCAATCCAAGCACACAACAAACAAATCTTTCATCATTATCAAGGATTGAAGTAAGTAATGAGGGTACCAAAAGATCTATGTAGCTATTTTTCAAGAAAGCCCTAAATTTCAAGAAAGCTCTAGAAACTTGAAAAACAATGGAAACCACGTCGAGAACCATAAAGATTAAGAGTGACAAAAAGAATGTGGTTAAGTTGATTAAGAACAACACATGTATAGAGCCCAAATATAAGATATGCCTGAAAATTGCATCGCAACCCGATGAAACCGCATCATTTTCTAAAATCTCACATAGGTTTTTGCTCATAGAAGATGTTAGGTCTTATATTCACTGCAAGATCACCAAAATAGGAGATCTAGAGGCGGATGAAGCTTATAAGAAGCTTTTTGATGCAAAAGGAAACCTAAAGGAAGAGCACAAACACGTAGAGGTCAAAGGGATAACTAATGCCCTATATTTCCTGAGGAACTTCAAGACTGACTAGATTAGGTTGTACTTAGCAGATTGCATGACCAAAATTTATGGTTGGATCAACCCAAACAAATCACCAAGGATTTCCTTCACGCTTTCACTCGTTATCCAATAACCAACAAGCCCAAGGCTCACAAGCATTCCTCCAGGCTAGAAGTCACAAAACTCACAAAAGATGAATGGGATAACAGAGGTCTGAAAGATAACACCATCACTGATGAGGAACTGAGGTTCGGTGCATGTGTGATTGGTTATAAAATATTTAAAGCAAGCAGGTTGAATAACATATCTACAACATCAGTAAGCATGACTTACAAGATTGTAACCAAGGGCATACAGATAGATCTATGTGAGATCCTATTGAAACAACTTGATGAAAACATGAACACCATCAGGTCCACAAAGACCAACACATGTAAGTTCAGCTCACTTATCATGTGTATCTTTTTCTATTTTCAAGAGTACTTTCCTTCAGTAGGAAAATTAAAGTGGGACACTACAAAACCAGTGACATTATAGATCAGTGAATTAATCAAGTCACTAGGAGACAATTTTGAATCTGTCATGACTGCATACTTCCTTGAATTCAAGGAAAAGATGATGGAAAGATCAAGGATCCCTGAAATACTTGTTTAAAAACATAGGGATGAGATATGTTTCATGGAAGACACAGATTTCACCTGTGTGTGTATATTTTGTACCTGATAAGAGAGACACAACACATCAATAAGTCATTGCATTATCTCAAAAAGGTTAGATAAGAATGTAAAACCAACTAATATCGACCTATTGCCTTCTAACTAAGAAGAGTGTGATTAGAAACATAATAGACCTTAGATTATGCTACCATCAGTGACATATACAACCTAGCATGAAGGATTTTATTTTTAAAAAAGCTAAATGATGAGAAAACATGCATTCTAGCTCTAAGAATGGAGATAATAACAATGTAAAAACATGAATAATGAAGTGAAATAAGAGTTCTAACTTTAATCTAACAACATAACAATACATTTACAATATTGGATGAAGGCTTATTTTCTCTAAAAAATGGCTTCTATTTATAGAAGAATGAGAGAGAGAGAGGGCAAGACAAGGCTTATTAATGAGTTGAGGGACTCATTAATGGTGGTGTAAGAAATTTTAATGCCTTGGGCATTAATAAGGCATGGAGGAGACATAGGCTTAAGGCATCTTCATTAATGAGGCATTAATGAAAGCCTTAAAGAAGCAAGGGGAGTGTGTAAGGTTCAACTTGGCAAGTTGGTCCCTTAGGAAAGTCATGCTTGAGAAAGTTGAATTTCTCAAGTGGGTTGAGCTGCTAATCACTCCGTAATGGAATGTGACAACATTAGGAGGTGGGTTAGGGTATAATTAGGATTAGGATTAGATTAGCAAGGGTGAATGGGTTGAGAAGGGTTAGAACCTAGGGTAGAAGTGGTTGAGATAGGTTAGGTTGGGGTTTAAGTGAATATTAATTAAATGAATTAAACTTATTTAATTCATTCAAAAATATAGGAATTAATTATTTAAACAATTTAATTTATTTTTAATAATTAGGGGACTATAGCCATTTTAATTAAATTAAATAGGCTAGGGGAATGGGATATTTCGCAAGTGGGTAATTGATTTAGAGGTTTATTTAATTCCTTTATAATTAAATACTATAGCCATGTTTGAATTTGATATGATTTAAATGGTTTGAATTCATTTGAATTGTATGGCTATAATAGTTAATATGAATTAGTGATAAAAATCACCTAGGACATTAAATTGACTTGAAGAATTATGCCAAGCAATAACAGAGTCATTTGGACATAATCGAGGGTATGATCACACTTAGGGAAAATAGGGTCCATAGTTGCAACAGACGAAATTCAGGTGGTTACATTTGCCCCTCTTTGAATTAATATGCGAGCAGCGCATTGATTCAAAGAAAGTTTTTGTTTTATTTTGACTTTAGAAAGATTGAGAATCTCGTTCTTGGTTGTCGAACAAAATGTTGATGAGATTAGTCTCGCACTTGATCGAACCAAACTGATAGAATTGATTTTGAACTTGGTTGTCATCCAAAAATCAATAAAAGATTTTAAAGATACCAATTTTGAACTTGGTTATCATCCAAAAATTGATAATACTGATTCTGAACTTGGTTATCATCCAAAAAGCTAGTATGAAGCTGCCAGGAGCTTAATAAAAATCTTTTAAAATAAGGAAATATAAGATATCCAGCTCATGAGAACCAAAGTTTTCTATCCAATAGTTCCGACTTTAGTCAAGGAAACTGTTATGCCCCTAGTTTGTTTGATAATGAAGTCATTTTGAGCAAAAACTTAATTGATGATAGTGTGATCATGCCCCCTCGGGAATGAAATCGAAGGAAAAGAATGAAATCTCTTAGTTGAAAGAACGTATCACTTGCAGGAAGCGGTTAGGACAAGAAAGAATGGAGTAAAAGAAGTGGGAAAAGAGGGCGTGTTTAAAAATAAACACACAATTACCAAGTTAATTACGTGAAAATGTGAGTGATAAAACTGATAAAATGATGTTAGACCAAGATGTATGATAAAATGTGCAGTATTGACCGATGTTTGGAACAAATGAAGCAAATTTGTAATTTTTAGAACTACCGCAAAAATGGCACTGTGCTGCTGAAAACATCTTAGGCACCTTTGATTTGGTTCCTGATTGATCAGAAAGAGAACAGAAATGAAGTTGTAGTTGTCTGGGAGGAGTTTCAAAACTCCTAAATGTCTCAAAAGACCCATATAAGCCTCCAAAATTACCATTTCACTATTCATTTTCACTTTCAGCCATAGTAATTCTGAGAGCTCTGTAGAGAAGATGGTAGTCCCTGTGAGGAAACACCATTTTGAGATGAGCCATCGACATTAGCGTCCAGCTAACTACCCACCGCTGGTAAGTGCTCGATAAACTACCCTATGAATTTTGTAATTTTTAAATTCATGTATTTTTGTAGTAGTTATAGCCCTTGCAATTTAGAATCACATCCAAAATTTTGAATCACAACCTATGAATCCTGTGTTGCATCCAGTTTTTCTCGAATCGCATCCAATTTTTTTAGATTCCTGTGTCACATCCACTATTTCCCAGATTGCATCTAGTTCCATTGTTTTTGCTATGTTTTTAGGGGAAATCCATCAGTGTGTCGCACCTGGGGTGCTTAGGGTCACACCCTGCATTTAGGATTGCATCTTGTATTTTGGGGATCGCATCCTATAAACACAGTCGCATCCTGTATTTCCAAGATTGCATCTGGCAGAATGGATCGCATCCTTCTATTTCAGAATCATATCTGGTCAAAAGACTTAGAATTTCAATTTGTCTGATCCATTTGCATCCTGTGAACTTGGAATTGCTTAGCTGATTAGGAGTATGCCCCTGTGTTTGTAGATAGGATACTGATGTATTGTCATTTTTATTTAAAATAGGCCCAGTTTGAGGTAGTCACATTTCGCGACACTTACCCTGTGTGTGTACTTGCATTGTCAGGATGATTGTTAGATGATGAGCAAATGACTATGATCTGATGCAGATTACATTCCTTGATAGGTTTACCCAAGATCAGAGTAAATTGTGGGTTGTTGACTGCTCTTGCCAAGAGATGGTACTTAGAGCACAACACCTTCCATTTACCAACTAGAGAGATCACCGTGACTCTAGAGGACATCTGGAGGATACTGCACATGTCAATGATTAGACAGGAGGTATTCTTTTAGTCGAGAACTGGTGTGGCTATTGGTGTTGCACGCAATTTTTTTTAGGATGATACTATTGACTGGAGATATCTGTCATGGGACTACATGGTTGAACATTACGATCAGTTATCTATTTATTTAGCATGTCTAGTAGGCGGCATCCTCATGCCAGATAGGGGCCATCATGGATTTATGGTTGGTTGGGTGAGTATGATAGAGCAGATGGTTACCCACCATTGGAGATTCACTTGGGGTAGCTGTATCTTAGCTCACATGTATAGAGAGCTACATGAGATAGTATACCATTATACCCATAGTATGACTGTGGGTATCCTTATTCTTCATATCTAGGCCTGGGAGCACGTCCCTGTTACACGGTTGATTGTAGATAAATAGTGAGCACCTGAGAAGCCTTACATATACATGTATGCTGGCCTTCTTCAGCAGCCCCATCTGGGCAAGATTGAGTATTGGCACCGTTTATTTGATGATATGACAGAGGTCGTTTGGCAACCATACTTAGATTGCGAGGTGTGGACCTCAGATGCCTGACAGGTGCCTTACTTGTGCTAGAGCTGATATCTTATTGGCAGGACCAGGTATGTTATAGAGCAGTTCATCATTACCAGAGTGTTGAGGCAGTATGGTCAGCAACAGGGCAGGATGGAGGATATTGTTGTATATGCCTGGACTAGGGATGAGACACCATTATGTGGTGCACAGTTGACATATGAGATAGCCCACCAGAAGATCTAGGACATGGTGGTAGTAGACTAGGATCTTCATCCTGATGTAGAGGATGCAGGTGTGTCAGATGGTTATGTTGCTGAGAGGCTTTAGTACCCCTTTCCTCGGTTCACTATTCTTGAGGAGATTATTCCTCATATAGAGGAGCCCTTAGATTATGATCCTGATGATCGACCAGTCAGGGGTAGGGGAGGTGCACAGAGAGATAGGGCTCTAGGAAGACATGGAGGCTGTGATGGTGGTAGGGATGGTAGAGATGGTAGGCATCCTCCTCCCAATGATGTGCATGATGGAGATGATAGAGGTGGTTGCGGTGAGGCAGTGGATATAGGTGTAGCCAGTGGCAGTGGAGAGGGTCAGTGTACCCGATTCAGATTTGTATCTCCTTGGAGAGATACTGGTCCACTCCTTACTAGGGACCAGTAGAGATAGAGATGCTAGGGGTCATAGGATAGACCTCAGGATAGGGGACAGAACAGGGCCCAGGAGATGGATACAGGCAGAGACAGAGATCCGCTGTCTAGATGTGAGTAGGAGAGGGAGCAGCTCTGAGCTAGGATTACAACATTGGAGGCTAGAGTGACTACTATTGATGCCTTATTGGTAGATAGGGATATATAGCTAGAGCAACTGAGAGCAGAGAGATGCACAGGCCTGGACATCGGTCCATTAGGGACAAAGGGCTACATACTATTATGCCCTGTATCATGTAGTAGTTCCAGAGGGTCAGAGAGAACCTTCATTCTATCAAGTGACTCGGCAGTCAAAGGGGGCCATGCATCCTCCAGCAGCTCCTTTTGTACCACCTCCTCCTCCTCCTCCTAACCAGGGAAAGGGGGCGGGACAGAGTTGAGATCATATTTGTATATCTGGATCCTGCTGAGATCCCTTCTTTTGTATATTTGGATCCTTTTGAGATCCATTTTTGTAGATGAAATTCATACATGTATATCTGATTCATTTTGGCTCACTGATACACTGATACTCTTTATGCATACTATTCCATATTTGATCTGTACCATGTTATGATGATATATATCTGATGCACCTTCTTGATTCTGACATATTTCATGAGTTCTTTTTGCTTTCATAGAGATGGTAAATGTATCTTTACACATGTGATGATATCTTGGTCTCTTGATGAGTTATTTTTTAGATGATAACATCATTTTATGATTGGATGTGATGAGTTATTACTGATATAAATATATTTTAAATGACACTCATGTGAAAATGCAAATGTATGTTTCTTTTGATTTTACAGTTATGCAAAATAGATGTATGGATACACTTTAGGATGAAAAAGTAAAAATGTAATACATGGATGCTTTATTTTTGTATTTTCCTGTTTCTTCTTTTCAATGAATGCAAAATGTATGCTATGGATGTGCAACGACATTTTATATTAGTAATATGGATGATGAGATTAACTTGATGTTTAGAAGAAGATATAAATCATTTTTTAGCACAAAATTACTTATGTTGTTATTCTTTCATAAATGCATCATGCAAGCTCTAAATGCAGCTATATGTAGACTCTTAGGACTTGTCACTGATTTAGAAAATATTGCAACATTTTTATCATCATTTGGCACTTTTTGGAACAAATACCACTGGATAGTACAACCATCACTAATACCCACTGATATTATGAAAGTATGAATACTATGTTTTATCGAAATGTTGAAAATAGACTTAGGCATCAAGGCATAGAAGCTAGGATAAAAATAGTCACCTTCCTTTTAATATGCCAGATTCTGATTCAGGCAAGATATTGGACCCGCAATGACCTTGAAAATTTGTATCCTTGGGTACATTATGATTCGTATACCTTAGTGAGAATCTAGATCGGAAAATAGATAAGGAAATTGTTTCAACCTCACCATAGTTTACACATAATGAAGATTGAGATATATGCGGCTATCCACCCATAGTAGCAGCTCTTACCATAAACATATAAGTTAAGTGAAATTTATAGGATCATTTGGAACAATCACCATATGCAGCAAATCAAGAAAACATTATGCCCCCAATCCTTGTGACTCTTTGTCTTTGTGCAAATGTCATTGAGTAAGTAAGAAGACCTAATAAATCATCAATTGAGAATCAATAAAAATTTATAATTACCTAGATGCCCCTAGTTAAGAACATCATCAGGACATAAAAGAATCATAATCAAACCATTATCAAACTATGTTTTTAAGTAGTACTTGTTTATTCATCTGTCAAACACAATAAATATTCATCAATCAGAAAATCATAATACAAGCAATATGGTGTTCCATGTCTAGGCATTGGTAGGATAATGCATTCCTATTTGTGATCCAATATGGCCTTGTAGGAACTCTGTTAATGTAAATGTCGTGTCTGGATATGTGATGTTTGAAAAGACACCCTTGTTTTGAAAAGTGACATTGTTTTCCATGTATCAAGAAACATTATGTCCATGAGGCAAACCATCCTAGAGAAACCTAGCAACTACAACTGACTATGCCAGGAAAGATGCCCCCAGTGCAAAATGACTTATTCCTAAGAAGTAAAGATAGACAAATCCCAAGCGAGGATAAGATAGTCATTTAGGAAGATGAAGTTAGCCTATGAGCACAGGAAAAATTATGAAGGCCTAGTATTATTAGTACATTGATAGATGGAGCATAGAACACAAGTGACGCTCGATTGCCAGGTTTTCACCACTTGGCAAGATCTTTTCTTTCTTTTTGCTACCAAGATGCCTGTTTTACCAGGTGCTCATCAAGGCACTTTTCTCTTTTTCAAATTTTTTTGCTATTTTTTCTTTTTTGAATGTTTTTGTAGTATCAAGGCTCCTGTTTACCAGGTTTTCACCAAGGATACCCTTTTTGTAGGATCTTATCCATTGTTTTTGGATTTCTTCAAGATCAATTTTCTAAATGTTTTTAGTGTTTTGCAAGAACTATTTGCTGTACAGGCTCTGCCAGCCAAACATTAAGCGTAGAACCACTTTAAATGTAGAGTGTTGATAGGATCTAGAAGAATGTCTCCCTCAGGTGTAGATAACTGATAAGCTCCAGTCCCAAAAGTAGCAGTGATAACATAAGGTCCCAGCTAGTTAGGTTCAAACTTTCCTTTCTACTCCCTATTAGGCTAGTTCTTAGGATTCTCCTTGAGGACGAGATCTCCTACTTCAAATTTGCATGGTTTGACCTTTTTATTGTAGCCTTTGGACATACGTGCTTGATATACCTTGAGATGATTGAACACTTTTTGTCGGCACTCATCGAGTAGGTCTAGAGAATTTACCCAATCAATGCGGTAATGCTCATTAGTAACCAGTCCTTGTAAAGATATCTGCAAAGATGGGATTTCAACTTCAATGGGTAGCACTACTTTAGCGCCATAGACTAGAGCAAATGGTGTGGCTCCAGTTGGTGTTCTTATGCTTGTTCTATAGGCCCATAGTGCCAGATTCAGTTGTAGATGCCAGTCTTTGCCAAACTTGCTTACAGTTCTGTGTAGAATCTTGAGTATATTTTTGTTGGATGCCTTAGCCTGTCCATTACCTTGAGGATAATAGATTGAGGAGCAATGTTGAGTAATATGAAACTGTTCACAAAGGTCATCAATGTCTTGATTTTTAAATTGGCCCCCATTGTCTGTTACAATTGAAGAGGGTATCCCATATCTACAAATAATGTAGTTCAGAATGAACATAGCCACATGTTTTCCAGTGGCTTTGATTAGCGGCACAGCTTCGACCCCATTCGTAAAATATTCAGTGGCCGTAATGATAAACTTGTGTCCATTTGAAGAGTTGGGATATATTTGTCCAACCAAGTCAAAGGCCCATTGCTGAAATGGCCAATGTGTTATGAAAGGTATGAGCTCTCTGGCAGAAGTATGGATAAGGTTTCCACGTGTCTGGCATTTAAGACATGATTTTGAAAATTGAATAGCATCTCTCTCCATGGTAGGCCAATAATAGCCTACTCTGAGTAGTTTCTTGGCTAATGAAAATTCGTTTGAGTGTGATCCACATACACCTTCATGGACATCTTTTAATGCTAGATTAGACTCTTTGAGTTTTAAACACTGAAGAAGTGTACCATCGAGACTGCATCGATATAGGTTGTTAGTTATGAGGACGTAACACGATGCTATCCTAATCAATGATCTTTTCTCATTTCTGGATAGATTGGTGGGAATGGCTTGGTTGGAAAGGTAAGCAATGATACTGGCATACCGAGATTGATCTGGGGTATTCAAGGTACATATTACCTGGTATTCAAGGGTATCAAAGGTAGGATAGGATAGTTCTTCCACCAAGAAGTCATAGCAAAACTGATGATCCTCCAGTTGTAGCATGGATGGCGAGGTATCCATAGCATCCACGGCTTTGTTCTCTGATCTTGGTATCTGTTGGAAGGTGATGAAGAAAAATTACTTCTTCAGATCATCAACTAGTTGCTTGTAGGGCATCAAATTTTCATCTTTTGTTTGATACTCCCCTTTGAATTGACTGATAATTAGTTGGGAGTCACCATACATGTGTAACTCTATGATCTTCCATTCCATAGCTAGCTTGAGGCCATTGACCAATGCTTCATATTCTGAGATATTGTTGGTACATGGAAACATTAATTTGTAAGATTTGGGAATCTTGTATCCTTGTGGAGTTATGAAGAGGACCCCTGCTACAGATCCTCGTTGAGTGAATGAACCGTCAAAGCACATCTTCCAGGGATATTTAGTGAGATACATGATTGTTTCATCAGGGAATTCAATTAGTAAAGGTTCATCATCTTGGAGTGGTGAATCATCCAATTGATCTGCAAGTACCTGTCCTTTGATAGCTCTCCGTTCTACATATTCAATGTCAAACTCACTTAGAATTAAGACCCATTTTGCCAAACGTCCTATTAATGTTGTTCTTCTCAAAAGATACTTTAGAGGATTGATCTTAGCAATGAGCTTTACTATATAAGAGAGCATGTAGTGTCTCAATTATTGTGATGCAAAGATGACTACTAAGCATGCTTTTTCAATAATGCTATAATTGAGCTCATAAGTGACTAGTGTTCTACTAATGTAGTAGATAGCTCATTCTTTCTTTGTTTCATCTTCTTGCACCAGTAATACTCCTAGGGATGTAGTTGTAGCTTAAATGTATAGGAGTAAGGGCTTTCCATGAATAGGCACCATAAGAATAGGTGGAGCAGCCAGGTACCTCTTTAATTCTTTCAAGTTTTCTTCATAGTGTTCATCCCATTTGAAGGTAACCCCTTTATGTAGTAGCTTAGTAAAGGTTTGTGCCCTATCTACAAGTTCAGACATGAATATCCTGATAGACTGGAGTCTCCCTTGTAGCGTCCTCATTTGACTGATGTTACATGGAGGAGCCATTTCTAGAATAGCCTTTACCTTTGCAGGATCTACCTTGATTCCTTTTGTTGATTCTATGAATCCTAGGAGCTTCCCTAATTGGACCCCAAAGGCACATTTATTTGGGTTGAGCCTGAGTTGGAACTATTCCATTCGATTCAATATCTTTCTTAGGTCAGTAATGTGAGTACCTCTCTCCTTAGATTTAGCCAATGTGTCATCAACATAGTCCTCCATGTTCTTATGCATCATGTCATGGAATATTGTTGTCATGGTTCTTTGATATGTTGCACCGGCATTCTTTAGCCCAAATGGCATGACGTTCCAAAAAAATGTGCCCCATGCGCATGTGAATGTAGTTTTCTCTTGATACTCAGTGGTGATCTTGATTTGATTATAGCCTGAGAATCCATCCATTAATGAATACATCTGAAATCCTGTTGTAAGATCTATGATCATGTCAATGTTTGGTAGAGGGAAGTGATCTTTTGGACATGCTTTTTTTAGGTCTCTGAAGTCCATACAGATCATGATAGATTTATCAGATTTAGAAATGGGGACCACATTAGAGATCCACCCTGCATAGGAATTGACTCAAATAAATCCAACTTTCAACAACTTTTCTAGCTCTGCTTTTACCAATAATGCAACATGAGGATGCATTTTTCTGAGTTTTTGTTTTACGGGCTTGATCCCGGGAGCTATAGACAAGTGGTGCATGATGAGGTTAGGATCTAGACCTGGCATATCTGTATAAGACCATGCAAAGTTAATCTTCTTCTCTTTCAGGAACTCTGTGAACTATACCTTCTTTTGATAAAGATTGTGCTAGATGAACTATTTGAGGATTTTCAATAGTCCCCAAGTTTACTGGCTGTGTTGGTTCAATCAATACCAAAGATGTTTCCTGAAAGTGTTCTGGGAGGATATCAAGAGCCTCATCCTTTGGCACCTTGGAAAGGTTTTCACCATTGGATATGTCTTTTTTCTTTACTATTTTGGGATCTGATACTGCCATAGAGTGGTTTTCACCATCAGTCCACTTTTTCTTTTTCTTTTTCAGTTTGTGACTAAGAAACTTGATATCCTCCTATGACATGTTCTCACTCCTTGCATTGGTTGAAGAAGGGTAAGGTTCACAAGCATTGAGATAACAAGGTAGGGAGTGGTCATTAGAAAAGTTGAGGATAGGAGTAGGATCTGTTTCAGCCCAATCAATTAGGTTTGGAAGTACCAAGGTTAGAGAATCAAATTCTGGGAAGGACAACATTGTGTTAGCATCAAGACCATTAACCGACATGACATGATCTATTAAGTTAATTTCTTCAATGTTTAGATCAATAAGAGTGAGATCGTCATTAAAAGGGTCATTATTAGGCATATGTGGATCAAACTCTAGCGACTCATCAGTAGAAATTTCATCATCATCTCTCTGTAAATGGAGGTTTCTTGCTTGCGGCCTATGAAATTCTTCTAGACTTACATATTCACCTGTGTCTTCATCAATAATCGGGGGAAGGAACTCTTCTTCTACTTCAAGAGGATCAGTATCATTGAGAGGAGTGTCAGATCATTTTGTAGGAGCTGAGGGAGCTACAAACATGTGAATTGTATCTATTCCAATATCTTCAAAGGAAATAGATAGCCGATCCCATTCATAGTCATGAGAGTCCGTGACATCATCATCAGATTTGTTTAAGTATTCAGCAATGGTTATCTGATGTACTCTGTTAGATGTTTATAGATCAAAGTGGGGTAGATCGAGGACATGTGAAATTGTGACCAATTGCCCCCAGTTAGGATGTAGATTCTGTGGCCGGGGTATCTCTTGAGTGATTGTTGCTATGGTGTCTCCTACCTCTTGAATGGGAGGTTGTGCTAGTAAAGGAGTGTGAAGATCCTATGGTACCTCAAAGCTAGGTATGTAGTGTTCTCCTTCGTAGTTGGGGTCTTGTGCACCAACATGTAACAATCTTTCATAGGACCATTGCTCTAGTTCATCTGTTTCATCACTCCCTTTATCTGAGCGCAAACTCTCTTTTGAAGCAGGTTTATTAGTTTTAGTATTAAAACTCAATCCTGTTTTATCTCTAGTATTTTGAAACTCCATGGGTATATGTTCAAAAAGCCCTCATCATGTGTCATTTAGAGGTCCCTTTCCTTTGTAACCCATTTGTGTGAGGAAATCATATCCCTTTCCATACTATTTGGGGGATATCTTCACATGTTTAACCTCAGGTTCCACCGGTTTGCCTTTGTAAAGCCAATCCAAGACTACCTATTCTTCTGTGTTATCTAAAGAAGATTTGGATGCCTTTATCATGCCAGTTTCTTTGTGTACTTCTAGCTCTTTGGATGCTATAGGTGTGAATGTTGATGAAGGTTTTCTATAGGATCTCAATGACACCGAAAGTTCTGTCAGTGAGGGAGTCAGGTCCAGCTTGTACTCTCCCATACCTGTTTCTTCAAGTTTCAAGGTTTTGCTAAAACTCTTCATAACCATGTCCTTGGTAGTTTCAGGAGCAACTGCATCCATAGATTCTTTGTTGTGTGGGATCATGCTACCTTCTTTGATATTGTTTCAAGTGTAGTTAGCATCTGTAGGAATCGTCACTTCCACCCCATTATGTGAGAATTTTATGCATTGGTTTTAAGTGGATGGTACAACTTGCATTTCATGAATCCATGGTCTACCTAGTAGAATATTGTAAGCCAATGGTGAATCCAGAACTTGACATATGACATTCCTCTCAATTGGTCTGACTCTGATAGGTAGAACAATAAGACCTCTGGAGGATCTTTCTTCCTCATCATAAGCTTTGATGGTTATCTTGTTTCTAGAGTCAATTGTTTGTTCTGAGAGACCTAGTCTCCTGATTAGATCCAGTATACAGATATTCAATCTTGTGCCTCCACCTATCAATATGCATCTAACATAGGATTTATGAATAATGACTTCAATATGGTGGGGTTGATTATGTGGATGTGTCAATGACCTATCATCCTCTTCAGAAAAGGAGAGCTAATGTGGTTCTGAGATGTGATTGACCATCACTTGAAACTTGTCTATATCAATATCTTTTGGAACATTAGCAGCGTGTAGAGCTTGTTCTAGGATTTCTCTATGTACTGTAGATATCTTGAGCAACTCAAAAATGGAAATTTTGGCAGAGGTTCATTGCAATTGGTCTACCAAGTCATGTTTTTCTCTGTGGATAGTGACCATGTGTTTTGTTGTTGGTTTAGAAATAGTTACAATAGGAACTTTGGATGTTGACGTTGATGTCAGTTTTGGAGGTCCTTTGATTTTAACCTATGTTTGGCTCTGTGTTACAGAATTTGAATGGGATGAGACACCTTTAATTGTGACCACATTGATGGATTAAGTTTTAATGTCAAGCATATTAATCATATTGTCAGTTTTGGAATAGGTGTAGTTTACCTCATTACCCTTCCCTTTAGATGTTTCTCCTTGATTATAATTAGGAAAGGGTTTGTTGAATGTTGTATGATCCTCATTGGTAGTATGTTCATCTACTTTGATCTTACCTCCTTCGATGAGGTCTTGGATGACATGCTTAAGCTTGAGGCAATTATTAGTCTTGTGTCCCTTGTTTTTGTGGAAGACACAATAGGAATTATCATCCCACCACCTGGGTTTTACCATTGGTTCCCATGGTTTAGAATTGGGAATTGTAAGAACTTTGTTATCCAACAGTGTTTTCAAAACAATCTCAAGAGGTTCCCCCAAAGGAGTGAATGTTCTTTGGGGTTTTGAAGTCCATGTTCATTCCTTGTTTTTATCATTGTTTGCTTTGGGGACTGGAGGTGTTACCTTAGTATCTTTGCTTGCTTGCATGCCATTGGTTAGATTAAATACCTCGGGTTTAGGATTAATGTTAGAGGTGTCCACTACTCTGTCATTAACAACATTCTTGTTTTTCTTCCACCATTTAGGCTTCAAGTTGGAGTTGTTGGTTTTGTTTTTATTTTGAAGGGTGATCTCTTCCCTTTTGACCATGACTTCCTCAATATGGAGGGCATTTTTAATCATTCTATCAAAGCTAGGAGAGTCTTGCATTTGTAGAACATAGTTCAATTCAGGCACTAAATTATTAACGAATATATCCATCTTCTCTGATTCAGGAATGGCCCTTGAATATCATGCAAAAATATTCCTCCATCTTTGTAGGAAGTGTGTAAATGACTCACCAATTTTTTGTTTGGTATTGCATAGGTCCATCATAGTCACATCATGTTGGATGTTGTAGGAGTAATGTTGAATAAAGTGTTGAATCGTCTCTTCAAATGTTTTGACCTTAGGGTTCAGTTTTGAGAACCACTCCATGGCATTACCTCCTAGACTTCCTAGAAATAGTCGCATGAGGTATGTAGGTTCATGCATGTACTCAATGCTTAGAGCACAGAATTCCCTTACATGGTCATGTGGATCAGTTTCTCCCATGTATTTGTCATACTTGGGCCTTGCCACGTTGGGAGGAAATGGGACCATAGTGATACTCTTGTCAAAAGGAAATGGACAAATGGCGTCCAAAGAGTATTGTGTTTTGGGTTTCTCCCTCTCTTGTTTGAGGTTCATGAGCTCCATTTGCATCAGATTGAGCTATTTGGTGAGAATAGATATTGGGTTTGGTACTTCCTTTTCCTTGAGTTTTTCCACGTCATAATCTTTGGGTAATTTAACACCTATAGACACTAGATGAAGGAAGTATTTTTATTTATCCTCATCAATTAATCTTTCCATTATCTAGTGAAATCTCTTGCTTTGTTTGATTTTTTCATATTCTTCTTTAGAGATTTCATCCTCACTACCAGATTCAAATAAAGGACGTCCGAACTTGGGTTCTTCTTCTTCATCAGTATCTTTGGGTTTTTGGTTCTTACCATTGTTATAGTCCTCAAAGGCCTCACTCCATCTATGGGTATCACTATCCATTTGAGGGGAATCTAGATTGAGAAGGGAACTATGAGAAGCTTCTCCTTGAAAGTGTGGTGTTTTAGGAGGCACTTTCGATCCTTTAGTTCTGTACTTGTTGCGTCTTGTGTTAACCATGAAGTTGTTTCTCAACTTTGTTAACATTTTCCAATAGTGTAAGTGAGAGTTTCAGATTGTTCAAGTGGGCGTGTCTAGGTAAAAGTAACTATTTTTTTTTGGTGGATGTAAATGATTTCAGTGTCAGAGGTTTAGAATGCCTTGATAGTGAGTTGGGAACTAAGTTGTTGGTAGAAAGTGTGTAGACCACATGTATTGAGCTGATCGTGAAAGACTGACTAAGCATGTAAGGTGGACATTTCAAAAGTGTTTTGAAAATACAACAGGGAGACCAGAGGAGACAATAGGAACCAGATAAAGAGATAAAAGGGTATCCTAGTCAACTGAGACTTTCTAAGAAAAACTTCTACAAGTACCCATTGCCCTGAATGCGAGCTCCCAGATGCAAGCCTCTAATGGTACCGAATGCAAGCCTAGAATCTGGATGCGACCATGTGCTGACAAAATATGATCCAGAATACCAAATGTGATTCTATATACTACATGCGAATTGGGAAATATAGTATGCGATCTTATGATGTCTTTGTCAGTTTTAGTCAGTTCTGAAAAGTTTGTTTTTGAAGTGCGTGAAGTTTCTTGTTTCTAGATTGCATTAAGAGGTGTTGTAAGGTGTGAAAAACACTTGTACTCCAGGGTTTGAAATTTGTTTATTGTTTTGAGGAGCTTATATTTTTAATGATCTTTTGAACACATCAAATAATTTTGCATTTGTTAGGAGGGTGAAACAAACACTCATCTTTTTGTATTCTCTAGGTGGAGGATGAAAATCTTTTCTTGTTGACTCAGGTACACACTCAAATGCTAATTAGAATACAACCATCACCAAGCACGCAATGGCTCCAGTCATGATGTTGTATTAGCCAAATCCAAATGCAAGTGAGGGCACAATATGATGAGTGTCTTGGGGAAATTAATTTTTTCCTTGCACAAAGATTATCACCCTTTCAAGGATGAATCAAGAGTTCTTTCAGTTGAAGTTTGTTGTAGACTATTGGGCAATCCGTTCAAAATTGTCCCCCATAGAATTGCACAAGGCAAAATTTAGGTGTACAGCCCTATGAGTACCTAAATATATGTAGTCTTGCAAGCAAGATTCAAGCGGCTCCACTCTACATATACCCAGATATGTTCAAGGAATGATGTCAAAATTTCAAGAACAAAACCAGTTCCATCTTCTGAGGCTTTAGCCTACGAGGAAGAAACTATTTATAGTGAGTTGGAAGGGTTGGCGTAAAACCTATCCTCACTTGGGTCATTCTCAGGAGATTTTTTCCTCAATCGGCAGGCCCTCTACTGGTTAAATGTATGTAACCAGGATTGGCGAGCTTTGGATGTTTGGATCTCTGATTCTTCCAAAGAAGAAGAGCATACTCTCCTAATCTAAACCATTTTCTCCCAAAACACGTAAAGCAAAGTTCATTCCTTCAAGCTATGTTGAGCTCAATTTAGTTTGTTCCTATTTTAAAGAAAACAGGATGCTTGAAAAGGAAAGTTTCCTTGTTCAATTAACCACAAAATTTAGTGATTTGCTTGTTCAATTTCTGATTCCAAAAGAAATTATACGATTGAACTTGTTCTTTGATCCCACATATTTAGTGATTCGTGTTGTTCATTTACTGGTCCAAATTGAATTAAATGATGTGATTGCTTGTTCATTTACCTCCAAATTCCATTCAATCCATAAAATGATGTATGAGATTTTGATTTTCCTTAAAAAGGAAAAGAGCATAATCCTCTAGTCAGTTTAGTGATAGATTGGAATATGTATCTTAATTTGGAAAGTAAATAAATAGAAGTCAAGATAGGGGGTTGGCAACCTATAAAATTGAGTTAGTATCTGTTTAGTTCAACTCCCATGAAAACCTCCAAAAACAACCTGCAAACACTTGTTAAGCTGCAAGATGCCAAAAACACAACTTGTTGAAATGTTAGAGTTAGGCAAACAAAATGCATAAACTTTCTAACCAGATGCGAGCTTAAAATTCTACTGAATGTGATGCAGCATACTATATGCAAGCTTCCTTACTAGATGCGATCCCATGCTTACTAGATGTGAGCCTAAATTGAAAATGACCTAGGAAATCCCGGATGCGAGCCTCATTTTCCACGGTGCGAGGGCATATCCCAGATGCGATCCTAAATGGTCAAAATGATCCTGTGTCAGAATTTTGGACATGCAAATTAGTGAAAAAGTGTTAGAAAATGAGGTCAAGTTGGAAATCTTGCCCCACGGTGGGCGCCAAAAATGTGTGTGTATATTTTGTACCTGATAAGAGAGACACAACACATCAATAAGTCATTGCATTAGCTCAAAAAGGTTAGATAAGCATGTAAAACTAACTAATATCGACCTATTGCCTTCTAACTAAGAAGAGTGTGATTAGAAACATAATAGCCCTTAGATTATGCTACCATCAGTGACATATATGACCTAGCATGAAGGATTCTAGTTTAAAAAAAGCTAAATGATGAGAAAACATGCATTCTAGCTCTAAGAATGGAGATAATAACAATGTAAAAACATGAATAATGAAGTGAAATAAAAGTTCTAACTTTAATCTAACAGCATAACAATGCATTTACAATATTGGATGAATGCTTATTTTCTCTAAAAAATGGCTTCTATTTATAGAAGAATGAGAGAGAGAGAGAGAGGGGAGACAAGGCTTATTAATGAGTTGAGGGACTCATTAATGGTGGTGTAAGAACCATTAATGCCTTGAGCATTAATAAGGCATGGAAGAGACATAGGCTTAAGGAATCTTCATTAATGAGGCATTAATGAAAGCCTTAAAGAAGCAAGGGGAGTGTGTAAGGTTCAACTTGGCAAGTTGATCCCTTAGGAAAGTCATGCTTGAGAAAGTTGACTTTCTCGAGTGGGTTGAGTTGCTAATCATTCCGTAATGGAATGTGACAACATTAGGAGGTGGGTTAGGGTAGAATTAGGATTAGGATTAGATTAGCAAGGGTGAATGGGTTGAGAAGGGTTAGAACCCAGAGTAGAAGTGGTTGAGATGGGTTAGGTTTGGGTTTAAGGGAATATTAATTAAATGAATTAAACTTATTTAATTCAATAAAAAATATAGGAATTAATTATTTAAACAGTTTAATTTATTTTTAATAATTATTGGACTATAGCCATTTTAATTAAATTAAATAGGCTAGGGGAATGGGATATTTTGCAAGTGGGTAATTGATTTAGGGGTTTATTTAATTCCTTTATAATTAAATACTATAGCCATTTTTGAATTTGATATGATTTAAATGGTTTGAATTGATTTGAATTGTATGGCTATAATAGTTAATATAAATTAGTGATAAAAATCACCTAGGACATTAAATTGATTTGAAGAATTATGCCAAGCAGTAATAGGGT
>MU228111.1:910401-926053 GCA_018584345.1 Thuja plicata
GACATTAAATTGATTTGAAGAATTATGCCAAGCAGTAATAGGGTCGTTTGGACATAATCGAGGGTATGATCACACTTAGGGAAAATAGGGTCCATAGTTGCAACAGACCAAATTCAGGTGGTTACATCACCCACATCAAACTGGTTGTACCAAGAACAGCTTGGTTATCACCACTAGATTATGAAATCAACATTGATCAGGCTACAAATGCAATTGAAGCTTTGATCAATGAGCCTATTGACAAAAAACAACCAAGGTTTGGAACCTATGAAGAGGCCAGATCTAAGATAAAAAGAGGACTAGAAATAAAGAAGATTGTCAACAAAAAGGATAAGATGGTTAAGAATCTCAAGAAAATTCTATCGGTTATAGAGGAGGAACAGGAACAACAAGAGGAAACTAACGAACAAGGCACCATCAAAGAAGGACAAGATGAATAGAAATCAGATTTTGAGGAGACTGAATCTGATACACCTCCACCTCCACCTCCTACAAAGAAGAAGAGAAAAAGGAGTCAAACTGCAAAAACTGACACCACACCTCCTAAGAAAGGTCAAGTAAGGACCTATAAGAGGAAGCAGTCGACAACCAAGAAAACTAAGCAACAAACTGTTAAGGCCACACCCCCAAAGAGGAGAAAAAGAATGTTTAGAACTAAGGCTGACATAGAGGACTCAAAAGAAGATGATCCTGATGTAGTAAATAAGAATTATAGGAATCAAACAATTGATGAGGCTATTGAATCTATTGTTGCATCTGGCACAATGCATGACAAAAGAATCAGAAAATGGGATACACTCACACCAGAAGACCAAAACAAGATACAAGATGCCATAATAAGGGTAATGGTCAAGTACAAATATGTACCAGCTGAGTTCATCAGCCAAATACCTAAAGGGATGGGCAATAGAATATCATAACAGTGGTCATATGCTCTACAGACTGAGAGAGAAGCAAGGGAGATGGTACTTGTCAAACTAATGCCTCCTGAATCTAAGATTGAAGAAATCAAAGAGATAATGAAGAAGCATTTAGGTAAATTTGTAGCCAAGATAAGGGCTTACAAAGTACTTGAAGACAAGTTCATAGAAATAGACACAATGACTGAAACAAAATGGAGACAACTCCTAGATCTACCGGCAGAGTCAAAAAGTTGTCAGAATTAGTTACTTCTCACCAACACACCTCATATAGAGGAGGAGAAAGAAAAAGAAAGTTCTCAGCACATTTCATTGAACAACAGTGAAGATATGGAACAAAATGATTTGGACAAGGTAATGGATGATCTTGACATTCAAGACATTACAAATTATGACTCTGATAAAGATCCATAGAAGAAAGATGATGTTATATTCATAACACTTAAGGATCAAGGACAACAACAAGAATTGTAGACAAGAGATAGTAAAGAAATGAATGTTGATGATAAGACATTGCAGGACACTTTAGTCATGGACTTAACAAGACCAGACCCTGCAGACCAAGTACAAAAAGATGAGGATGTCACTACTCTAAAATATCAAACCGATGAGCAGGACACCACTCTGGATATAGCCCAAGCTACCACTCAAAGAAATATGCCTATATTAATGAAGGAAATCAATATTTTAGGGGGTAATGACACATCTACTATAGAGGAAAAAAGCACACCCGAGGACAAGGGTGATGCTGAAGAAATAGACTCTAAAGATACTACAAAGGACACCACTGTAGAGCAAGCTGCTACTGATGAACAGAAAGATAAATCTACTGATCAAAATAAAGAAGAAAAAAAATGGTAGAGGAGGAAAAGAAGAAAGATAAGAGTGAAGAGGAAAATAGGGATGAGCTGGAGAAGAAAATAGAAGAAAAATTTGTAGAGACACCCAAGGTGGATGGAGAGACATCTTCACCAAACCGACAAGTGCACCCTAAGTAGAAAAGACAAGAAGCATCATCTACAAAGCCTTCACCAAGAACTTTAGAGAGAACAAATGAACTAGCAATGGTAGTTCATGCATCTACGTCCCCACAAATCTCAAAGAAAAAGAAGGGAAAGCATAAGAATCCTGTAACTCTGGATGAAATCATTGAGATACTAGTTTGTGACCCGAGGACATTAGATCCAACAGAATTTACCAAATATGCAAAACTCTATGAGAGAAGAGAAATGCAAGATAAACTAAGGAAAGCAACAAAAGAAGCAAAGGTACTGGAAGTAGCAAGAGGTATACTTTAGAAAATAGTACCAGATGTAGATGTTGATTAGACAACCCCGATGCTTGATCAACTAGTGATTCTCATAGAGGTAATCACATCATAGAACATCAATGCTGAGAAGGTCATGGAAGAAAGACTTGAACAAAAGTATGAGTTCAAGCTAGCTGAGAAGATGAGCCAGGAAGTGGCATTGAAAAAGGTAAAGCTTTCTGAATTGATTAGCACAATAGATCCAATAATCTCATAAGCTATTACTTTAATATAGAAATTGTGTACACTTGATCAACTCACACAAGTATATACCAACAAGATAGCACAAATTGATGTTGATCTTAAGACAAGTGCACAAATTCTCACAAATAATGAAGAGGCAATTAAATTGCACATTGAGAAAATCAAACATGCTCGGAAATTAAGACAGGACATACAGATTGCAGAAACTAAGTACAAAGATGAGGTAAATGAGCTCCAAGCTCAGCTCTTACTGACACTTTCACTACTGTAACAACATGTGATAGAGGCAAACACACTAATTGCCACCCCAAAAATGTTTTTCCTAGACATCATTTATGATATGCAAGCAAGGATAGAACTAGAGCACATGGCACAAGAACTACTAAAATAAAAATGGGAGAAATTTCTCGAAGACATCAAGACAACCCATTCTCATATTATTGACACATTGTAGGTTTCACATTTTTGTCACAATTTTTGGCATCTTATAACTTGTACATTTTTGTCATGAGTATCAAATAAAGGGGGAAATGATATGTACAGTTCAGTTAGTATAAAGGGGAAAATGAATAGAGGAAATAATATGTACAGTCATACAACTAAAAGAGCAAGGAACAGGGAATGTATAGTAAAGAGGAAAGTATACATATGTGCATATATACTTATATTATATTGATGCATACAGTTAGGGGGAGTCATATAATGACAAGGATATAGACATGGCATACATACTAAACACTTTAGTATTGTGCAGATATCAATTTTTGATACTAATGTCAAAGGGGGAGATTGAAGGCATTATATTTTTCCATTAGTATACACAAGGAAAAACATTATCTGCATTATCAGTTTACTCTACATCGATAGACAGGGCACATCACTACCTGATGCCAAGGTTACCCGATACTGCAAAGTTCAAAGCATATCCGATGACAAAAAGGTTAATGAAACCCGACGAGTAACAATAGTGAAACCTGACAGAATAGCCAAAGAGGAACCCAACAAATAAAGGGAACCCAATGATCAGTTTGACAAAGGAACGCTGATAGACTTTCAGTTCAAACTGACGACCAAGAACTGACAGTTATTTACATCCCCAAAAAAGTGGATCTGACTTTCCACGTCAGATAAATCACTAAAGTTGTATTTATAGCTTCTTTATTTTCTTTTAAATCCATTATGTGTGGAGAAATAAATGTATTTATTATTTTTTTAATTAATTTTACTGATTTAAAACATGCAAACTAAAGATCAAGGTCAAGTTGTAGACCTTGGATCTAAGAGTTAACATTGTAATGCGTGATTCAAAGATAGGTCAAAATACTTGTATAAATAGATGCTCAATCTATTGAAAATGGTTGTTTTTCAATGAATATTGTAGCCATGCAGAGCATATAGAGACCAGACAAGCGAATTCATGCAGGAGGAGAGAAAAGAATCAAATCAGTTTCAAGAACAAGAACACAGGATATCAACTTGTAGAGAAAGGTATTAATCAGTCACTTAACGTGATATTATTATTATGAGAGCTTTAATGGATCTGTAATCAAAAATTGTAGATTGCATATAGTTAGGTCAACATTTGTATTCATTCTAACAAGTGTAGTACACATAAGAAATCCTTTCAAGAAAGGTGGACTTAATAGTCTTATTGTAAATCTCTTAACCGAGTGCACACTTAAATCAGTGTTGCTAAAGATCTTAACAAAGTAGATCTTAAATGGTCTCCACCTTAATACTCCTAACAGGGTAGATCATCATAAGTGATCAATTGTAAGCCTTTATCGGCTCCCTTCCTTTCTGTAGATAGTGAAGTTTTGTGGGTGCCATCCCCACTGTAGTTTTTACTTCCTAACAGGAGTTTTCTGTGATACCATATCTTGTGTTATGTGTTTATCATTTTCATGAATGTTTCTATGAATCTTACAAATAATTAAAGATTATAGAATAGTATTAAATGCATAAGAAAGAACAAAAGTAATGGTCGGTAATGCAGTAATGAATGATTACTAATGATGAATTGTGAAAAGTGTTAAAAGTTTTAGAGGTACTGATTCACCCCTCCCCTCTCAGTACTACTTTCCATTAATAATCTGGTTCTGTGGATGGCTCCTTCTTACATACCTGGCAAGTATAGGTTCAATTCTTTGTCTATCCTCTTGATCATCATTTTTTCCTTCAGTTTGATCTCCATCGCTTAGTACATCATCTTGAGCTATATCCTAATTTTTGGTATTTGCAGCCTGATGCTCGGGTGCAATATTATGTTTCTCAGGAGCTATATATTGTTGTTTGGGTAGAGTGTCAGGTTCTTCATTGTAAACAAACATGTTGTAGTCCTCTGGTTCTTTTGAGATTTTCTTTTCATTCTTCTCTGCAAATTCATCTATCTTTGCATTTGCACTTTCAATAATTTTGTTAGAGGCTTTATTGAGACATTTATAAGCCTTGCTCTTGGTGGAATACCCTAGAAAGATACCTTCATCACTTTTGGATTCAATCTTTCCATTTATATTATCTTTTAGGATATAACATTGACTACCAAAGATCTTGAAGTAACTTACATTGGGTGTGTAACCATACCATAGCTCATAGGGTTTTTTCTTGGTGTCTTTCTTCAACTGTACTCTATTCAATGTGTAAACAACAGTACTGATAGCTTCCCTCCAAAATATTTGGGTGATTCCCTTCTATATCATCAGTGTCCTTACACAATCAACAATGGATCTGTTCCTTCTTTCAGAAATTCCATTTTGTTGTGGTGTTCTCAGTGTAGAGACCTGTCTTTTGATTACATGCTCACTGCAAAAGTTAGTGAATTCATCTGAAATAAATTCCCCTCCTCTATCTGATCTTAAGCATTTCAATTCCTTACCACTTTGTTTTTCTACCATTGCTTTGTACTATTTAAACATCTTGAATGCTTCTGATTTATCTTTTAGAAACATAACTGTCATCATTCTAGAGTAATCATCAACAAAGAGAATGAAATATCTATAACTACAGTAACTCTTTGTCCTCATGGGTCCACATAGATCAGTATGGACTAATTCTAGAATGACATCAGATGTATGGGTTTTTCTTTTGAAACTAGACTTTGTCATTTTACCTTTTTGACAATTTTTGCACATGATATTGTCAGGCTTAGTCATCATCGGTAAGCCTCTTACATTTCTCTTTTTTCTTATCTTTATCATGGTTTCAAAGTTTAAATAACATAATATTTTATGCCACAACCATAAGTCTTCGTTTATATCCATTAAGCAAGTGTTTTCAATATCATTCAGATAGAATAAGTTACTTTTTTTCTGCTCACCGGTACTAATCAACCTTCCTGATTCATTGAAGATCTTTGCCTTCTTATTTTCAAATGCTACTCTGTGACCTAAATTATTCAGCTGAGAAACACTCAATAGATTATAATTTGATCCTTTCAGCCAATAATCATTTTCACATTTTATTAGGTTATTCAACATTATAGTTCCTTTACCTTCAACTGGACAAGGTGTATCATTACCCATTCTTACTGAACCACCATTATAGTATTCAAAAGTCTCAAAATTTTGTTTGTCACTGGTCATATGGTGAGTGCAGCCACTATCTATGATCTAAACATCATTTTTACTAACTTTAGATATGAGTGCAACTTTTACATACCTTTCTTCATCTTCATTTGAATCATCTTTTACTGCCACAAACACCATCTTGATGTCTTCATTGGATTCAGTGTCAGTATCTTCATCTTTTCATGTAGCTAGGTAATTGGCCTTCTTTCCTTTGTCTTTGTAGTCTCAGGTATCTCTTCTTTCTGATTTTTGGTTGCTTCTGTAATCTCAATTGTCACCTCTATGAAACTTCTTTTCAAATGATCTATCATTACTTTTGTCATCTTTTCTCCTATTAGTACATCTTGCAGCAAAGTATCCAATCTCTTTACAATTAAAACATACAAGTGGTAATTTACCTTTGCCTCTCTACATTCTTCTATCTATAAGCACTTCAATTTCATCAAGATCTTCTTCTTCACTTTCAATTTCACTATCTTTTCTCGTAGTGTGTTTATGACTTGATTTACTTATTCTCAAAGAAGATTTGAATGTAGAATCTATGTTTGGTAAGACACTATTATCAAATTTATTCATCTCAAATGAAATCAGTCTTCCAATCATACTATCTAGAGTAACATTGTTATTTGCTACTACTCTCATTTCTTGTATGGCAGATACTCTAATAGCATAAGTAGGCAGTAAGGTTCTTAGAGTTTTACTTACCACTGTCTCTTCATCTAGTACAACTCCAACTCCTTGGATAGCATTGAATATCTCTTTGATTCTTGTGTTGTACTATGTGATGTTTTCACCTTCTTTCATTCTAAGATTATCAAACTTTCCTCTATGGCTTTCTGCCTTGGCTCTTAGAACATTTATATCACCACCATGTACAAGCTTCAATTTATCCCACATCTGCTTTGTGTGTGTTTTGACATCTTCAAACTTAGCATCAGAGAGTAAGGAAACAAGCTCTATTATCATACAGTTGTGCTCATGCTTCTCTCTCATTTTTTAAAATGTAAGTTCTCATGTGGGAAACACATATTCCGTATCTAAGTATTGAGTAACATATTTTCCAATACCTGATAAGTGGAGTCTTATCCTTCTTTTCCATGAGGTAAAGTTGTCTTTGTTCAACTTGGGCACATCTCGTATGTTCATCTTGTGATCGTTATCTTAGGTCTTTAAACCTTCCTTCTAAGCACACAAGCTCTAATACCAATTGTTAGAATAACTGAGAGGGGGGGGTGAATTAGTGGACTCAAAAATTAATCCTCAAATCAACCCAAAAACTTATTACCACATTTATAACCCTCTAGTTATCTTCAGTCCTACAAAATGGCTGCCTTGAAATATTAATAACAAATAACTACTGCTCAGATTACTCTTTCAAACCTTATTTTTAATTTTACCAATTAGCACTCTTTCTATTAACCGAAACATAGTAAATAACTGGTGTATACCGATCAATCTAGATTTACTTATGTGAAATGAAAAACAATAAAGTAATGACTCATAAACACATTAACACATGGATTTTTAACATGGAAACCCTGTTAAGGGAAAAACCACTGGGACCGATAACCCAAATTTTCACTCTTCTGAAGTGAGCTCAGTGAAGATCCAACCATGTTAAAGGTTACAAACACACTGTTAGGTGTGACCTTGTTAGGTGATTTAAATGAATAGTTTGTCACTTAGTATCTAGCATCTAATGCTACCATCCTTGATCAAACACTCACTTGGCCTATCAATAGGTATCGAGCATATCCAATGCTACTTTGTATGATCAAGCTTTTTGATACTCCTTGGGATGTATATCAATTAGAAAAGACTTTTAAGTCCTGCTCGGTTAAGAAACTTGATGCTTCAATGGTTAAATTGAAACAGTAAATTGATCTGTTCACATATACAACTAGAATTGTAGATTTTGAGATCTATTGTAAGTGCATTACCTTTCTGATCAATGTTACCAATTCAATACCTATGCTCTACACTGTTCTTCTCTGTGATGTTGTATCATTGTTCATCGGTGTCTACAAATTTTTTCTCTTTTCTTAGTTTAATTGATCAGGTCTGAATGAAGAATTTCTTCTCCTTCAGAATCTCTTCAGCATCTATTCTCTTATCACTCCCCTTTTTCATATTAAATTAGCTTGTCTCTTATATAAACATGATTTCACCATTTCTTGGCTTTCTTGATCTTGGCATGATCCACAATTATTACCAATTAGATTTAAAGAAAAACTCCTATTTTATGTCGTAGAGATATTCTTGCCAACTAGACTAAAGAACTTTAAATTCTTTACTTATCTATAGCTTTATTTTGTCAATTAAAACAATGCTAAGTACCAGTTATGTCTGTATTTAGCTCTTGATGGCTAAGCCTTTTGTCATTTCTGAACTCTTTATTCTGTCGGTCAGTACTTCAGTTAGTCGTTAGTGACAAATAACTATTTCATCGATGAGACTTCAGTTGTCTTCGGGATCTCTGTTTTTCAGGCAACACTATAATTATGTCCATCGGGTTACACTATTGTTTTTCTCATCGGGTAACACTATGACTTTTATTTTTGGTAATGTTGTGCTTTTTCTCGTTGGGTAACACTGTGACTTTTCTCTCGCTGGTTTACTCTGTCCATTAGTGTGCACTCCATTGGTGTAAACAGTCACTTTATGAATACTTAGCTTTTATGCATTACTGATAGCATAGCCTTTGATTCATTGGTTCTTTGAAGTATTTAGTATTATGTACATGACCATACATATTATATCAAGTTGACATCAATGAAAATACAATACATTAAGTGATTTAATGTCTTGCATTAACTTTATGTGTCTTGGTGATTATCAACTTAACATCTTCAAACATTCAATCAGTTATAGTTCATCAGAGCTATATAAAAACACAAGAGAAGTTCAGTAATAAACATTTGAAGTGGATAGAATACCTTCAAGCATTCACATTCACAATAAAGCACAATAAGGGGAAATTGAACAAGGTTGCATATGACTTGAATAGGAGTTTTCTAACCATTCAGGAAGTTTAGTTGAAGAGCATTGGGATAGAGAGTTTCAAAGACCTCTATAGAGAGCATGAAGACTTTGGTAATGCCTATAAGGTATGCTCTTATTTTCAAAATCACTTTCATAGTCAATTTTCTAATTTTACCTTGCAAATTGGATTGTTGTTTAAGGGGAACCAATTATGTGTCCCTAAGGGTTCAATGAGAGAAAATATCATTTAGGAAAATCATAATGGAAGCTTGAGTGGCCCTTTTTTTGTGAACAAAACCTTAGAGTTAGTTCAAAGGTTTTACCATTGGCCAAAGTTGGTGAGAGATGTAACCAAGTATGTTGAACAATGTGTAGTGTGCATGAAAGAAAAAGGAGGAGCTAGAAAATAAGGTTTGTATCAACCTTTTCCAATCCCTAACAGACCATGGGAGTGTGTTAGCATGGATTTAATTGTAGGGTTACCTAAGAACAAGCATAACCATGATAGTATCTATGTTGTGGTAGACAGATTTAGTAAAATGGATCATTTTATACCTTGTAGGACTACACATGACACCAATAACATTGCACACTTGTTCTTTAAGGAGATTGTATGCATCCATAGACTACCTCTAAGTATTGTATTAGATAGGGATGATAAGTTCATGAGCCATTTTTGGAAAACATTGTGGGGTAGATTGGGTACCCACTTGTCATTTGGTTCAGCTTACCACCCTCAGATTAATGGCCAAACTAAGGTGGTTAACAGAGTGTTAGGTATCTTTTTAAGGTTCCTAACCAAGGAATATGGGAAAACATGGGATGTGGTCATTGTTAGTAATAATTGAGAGGGGGGAGTGAATCACTGGCCTCAAAAATTAATCCTTAAATCAACCCTTAAAACTTATAACCACAAATTATATCTCAAATTATCTTCTGTCCTACAAGATGAATTCCTTGAAATACTTATATCAATTTTCTACTTGTCGGATTGCTTTGTAAATCTCTCTTCTATATGATTACCAATAAGTACTCAACTATTTACTGAAACATAGTAAATATGCAGAGTATACCGATAAATCCAGGATTGCATATGTGAAATGTAAAACAATAAAGTATTGAAACATCAACACATAACACATGGATTTTTAACATGGAAACCCTGTTAGGGGAAAAAAACACTGGGACTAGTACCCCAAATTTTCACTCTTCTAAAGTGAGATCTGTTAGGAGCCAACCCTGTCAAAGGTTGCAAACACACTATTAGGTGTGACCTTGTTAGAGGATTTAAAATATATTTTGTCACCTAGTATCTGGCATCTAATGCTACCATCCTTGATCAAACACTCACTTGGCCTATCAATAGTTATTGGGCATATCCAATGCTACTTTCATGATAAAAAAATTTGATACTCCTTGGGATGTATCTCAATTGTAGAAGAATTTTAACTCACTCTCGGTTAAGAGACTTGATGCTTCAATGGTTAAACTGAAACATTAATGATCTATTCATACATACAACTCAATTTCAGATTTTCAGATCTATTGTAAGTGCATTACCTCTCTGATCAATATAATCAATTCTATACCTTTTCTCCACAATGTTCTACTCTGTGATGTTGTTTCACTATCTGTCAGTGTCTACAGAATCTAGCTCATTCTTTAGCTTGATTGATCAGGTCTAAATGCAGACTTTCTTCTCCTTCAAAATTTCTTTAGCATCTTCCCTCTTTTTTATTTTTAACCCCCCACACACCAATTTGTAATGAATTGGGTTTGTCTCTTTATATACATGTTTTACCTTTTCTTGGCTTTCTTGATTCTTGGCATGATCCATAATTCTCGCCAATTAGATTTAAAGAAAACTCATGTTTTATCTCAAAGAGATCTTCTTGCCAACTGGACAAATTAGATTTAAATCAATTAGTTATCTCCAGCTTTATCTAGATGAATAAAACAATGATAAGTATGAGTTAAGTCTATTTATAGCTTTTTGACAACTGAGCATTTTGTTATTTCTAAACTCTCTATCTTGTCGGTCAACACTCCAGTTAGTTATCGGTGATAACTAATAGTTCTATCGGTGTGACTTAAGTTGTCATCAGGATCTTTGTCCTTTTCTTTTTCATCAGGCAACATTGTAAATCTGTCCATCGGGTTACTCTGTGTTTTTCTCATTGGTCAACACTATAACTCTGGTCGTTGGTAATGTTGTGCATTAGCTTGTCGGGTAACACTGTGACTTTTTCTCTTTTACTTTGTTCATCGGTGTGTACTCCATCGGTGTATATAGTCACTTAGTGAATACTTGACTTATATGTATTACTTGATATCATAGCCTTTGATTCATTGGTTCTTTCAATTCTTTGCAGTATTTCCATGACCATACAGATTATATCAAGTTGTCATCAATGACAATACAATACATTAGCTGATTTAATGCCTTGCATGATCATCAACTTAACATCTTCAAATGTTCAATTATTTACATGTCATCAATCTCTCCCTTTGGCATTGATGTAAACATACTACATTATCATACTATACTATTACTAATACAATATGAAATATACAGCTTCATCAAGCTTTCCTAATGTAGCCATTACAAATGTCTGGCTATCGGTAAGCTCAAATAGCTTTGATTTGATTCTAGAAAATTTGTTTTTCTTCAATCCCTTCACTAGATAGATGTAGAATATTTCTTTCTCTGATGTGATGTGTTCTCTTTCTATGTCAAACTCTCTCCCTTTCAGTGTTCTCTTTTCTTTTGATGTCTCTTGTCAGCAATTCTTCCAGCCTTTATGTATAATCTCCCATTCTTGTTACATCTCTCCCTTTGGATAATTTGATGGATATAATCTCTCCCTGAGATGATAATGGATATAATTCTCTCCCTTTGACAACAATGCCAAACAAACATCTTTGTTAGACAAGCTTTTGATAGTGATGCCAAACGGATCCTTTTTTTCCATAATATATTCCTTGAATTCCCCAATCCATTGGTAATAAATATAGTGCTCAAAGTAGATAAATACCTTGATGTGTATAGATGTATCTTTGAAGTCCATCTCTCTTCTTTCATCAACATGAATGATATGTTGATAATATGTAGGCTGATGTAGCCTTCTAGTCATCTTACTGACTAGTAGACAAGAGTCTAACCCCTAGTCTCTTTCTTAAGTATTCAAATGCATCCTTGGGCAATGGCTTGGTGAAGATATTGGTCAACTATTCCTTTTATTGCACATACTCAGGTATCACCTCCTTTTCCTGAACTTGTTCTCTAAAATAATGATACTTGCTGGAAATGTGATTTGTTTTAGCATGCATGACTGGATTCTTGGAAATGTTTATTGAACTTGTATTATCACAATAGATAATTACTAGTTCAAGAATTTTCATATGCATACCTTCCAGTAACTATTTGATCCATGCAATATTTGAGTAGTTTGCAGCAGCAAAAATATACTCTACCTCTACAGTAGATTGAGAGATGCATCCTTTCTTCTTGCTGATCCATGTGACAAATTTGTCACCCATAAAGAATGCTCCTCCAATTGTGATCTTCTGGTCATCAATATTTCCAGCCCAATCAGTGTTGGTAAAGACCTTTAGTTCAAATTTGCCTTCTCTTCTATACCATAAACCATATTCCTTGGTATTCTTTAGATATCTTTGGATATTTTCACACCAGTCATATGTGATTCCCTGGGATTAGCAAAAAATCTTGCAACTATTCCTACTGCATGTGCAATATCTGGTCTAGTGTGTACAACATACATGAGTTTTTCAATCATTGATCTGTACAAAGTCTGATTTACCTCTAATGAATTGTCTTCCTTTGTTAGCTTGCAACCAATTGCCATCAGTGTTCCAACTGGTTTGGACTCTTCCATCTTGAATATTTTCAGTACTTCTTTGATGTATTTGGATTGTGTAATGAAAATACCTTCATCTTGTTGCATGATCTGCAAACCAAGAAAGAAATTGATCTCTCCAAACATAGACATCTCAAAATATTTTCTCATTTCCTTTTCAAATGATTCACATAGCATAACATTGCCTCCAAATATGATGTCATCAACAAATACCTCAGCAATCAAAATGTTAGCATCAGTATCTTCCTTCAAATAAAGATTAATGTTTTCACTAGTTATTACAAATCCAATACTTAAAAGATAGGAATGAAGTCTTTTATACCAAGCTTGGGGTGCTTGTTTCAATCCATACAGGTCTTTGTGTAGTTTACATACCATGTCCCTCTTGTCTAGATCAACAAACCCTTCTGGTTGTTCAATGTATACCTCTTCTTCAAGTATTCCATTTAGGAATGCAGACTTGACATCCATTTGATATACCTTGAATCCTTTACATGAAGCATAAGAAATTAATATTCTTACTCCTTCTAGCCTAGCAATGGGTGCAAAGGTCTCTCCATAGTCAATTCCTTCTTTTGGTGCATACCCCTTGCATACTATTCTTTCTTTATTTCTGTTGACTTCTCCATTCTCATTCAACTTATTCCTGAATATCCATTTTGTACCGATGACATTCTTGTCATTTGGTCTTGGTACAAGTGTCCATGTATTTTTTTTCTCTATCTGTTTAATCTCTTCATTCATAGAACTTATCCATTCATCATTATCTAGTGCAACATTGACAGATTTGGGCTCATAATCACAAATAATACATCTTGTATTTAGAGACTTACTTCTGGTTCTCATACCAGCCTTCTTGTCTCCAATGATATTTTTCTATGGATGGTTCCTTCTGACATATCATGAAATTACAATTTCAGCTCTTTGTCTATCAGCTTGATCATTATTTTGTTCTTCATTCTGTTCTCCATCACTTTGTGCATCATTTTGAGCAATATTCTGATTATCGGTATTTGCAGCCTGATGCTCGGGTGCAATGATTTGTTGCTTAGGAGATCTACATTTTTGGTATGGTAGATTTTGAGGTTCCTCATTGTAAGTGAACCTATTGTAGTCCTATGGTTCTTTAGTGCTTTCCTTTTCATTCTTCTTGGAAAATTCATCTATCTTTACATTTACGCTTTCAACAATTTTGCTAGAGGCTTTGTTTAGACATTTATAAGCCTTTCTCTTGGTAGAATACCCTAGAGAGATTCCTTCATCACTCTTGGAGTCAATTTTTCCATTTCTATCATCTTTTAAGATAGAACATTGACTGCCAAAATTTTTGAAATAACTTATATTTGGTGTGTATCCATACCATAGCTCATAAGGTGTCTTTTTGGGGTCTTTCTTAAATTGTACTATGTTCAATGTATAAACAGCAGCACTAATAGCTTCCCTCAAGAAGATTTGGGTGATCCCTTTCTCTATCATCAGTGTCCTTGCACAATCAACAATGGATCTGTTCCTTCTTTCAGCAATTCCATTTTGTTGTGGTGTTCTTGGTGCAGAGACCTGTCTTTTGATACCATGCTCATTAAAAAAGTTAGTGAATTCATCTAAAATAAATTTCCCTCCTCTCTCTAACCTTAAGCATTTTAACTCCTTACCACTTTTCTTCTCAACCATTGCTTTATACCATTTAAACATTTTAAATACTTCTAATTTATCTTTCAGAAATATGACTTTCATTATTCTAGAGTAATCATCAACAAAGAGAATAAAGTATCTATCTCCATACTAACTCTTTGTCCTCATAGGTCCACATAAATTAGTATGGACTCATTCTAGAATTGCATCATATGTATGGATTTTTCTTGTAAAACCAGAATTTTTCATTTTACCTTTTTGGCAATTCTTACACATGATGTTGTCGGGCTTGGTCATCATCGGTAAGCCTCTGACATTTATCTTTTTGCTAATCTTTATCATGTTGTCAAAATTCACATGAAACAATATTTTGTGCCATAACCATAGGTCTTTTTTTGTAGAAATCAAACAAGTGGTGTCAGTATCATTCAGATAGAATAAATTACCTTTTGTCTGCTCACCGGTACCAATCAGATTTCTTGATTTATTGAAGATCTTTGCCTTCTTATTTTCAAATGCTATGCTGTTACCTGAATTATTCAACTGAGAAACACTCAATAGATTATAATTTGATCCATTTACCCAATAAGAATTTGCACATTTTATCTGGTTATTCAACATTATGGTTCCTCTACCTTCAACTGGACAAGGTGTGTCATTACCCATTCTTACTGAACCACCTTTATAGTATTCAAAAGTCTCAAAATTTTGCTTATCACCAGTCATATGGTGAGTGCAGCCACTATCTATGATCCAAACATCATTTTTGCTAACTTTAGATATGAGAGCTATTTCTACATACCTTTCTTCATCATCATCTGAATCATCCTTTACAACCACAAACACCATCTCGATGTCTTTATTAGATTCGGTGTTAGTATCATCATCTTTGCATTTTGCTAGGTAACTGGATTTCTTTCCTTTGTCCTTATAGTCTCAGGTATCTCTTCTTTCTGATTGTCGGTAGCTTCTGTAATCACCTCTGTCAGATTTCTTTTCAAATGATCTGTCATTACTTTTGTCATCTTTTCTTCTGTTAGTGCATCTTGTAGAAAAGTGTCCAATCTCTTTGCAATTAAAACAAACAAGTGGTAATTTACCTTTGCCTCTCTGCATTCTTCTGGCCATAAGTGCTTCAATTTCATCAAGATCATCTTCTTC
>MU228111.1:926756-937231 GCA_018584345.1 Thuja plicata
CTGATACCAATTGTTAGTAATAACTGAGAGGGGGGGGGGGGTGAATCAGTGGCCTCAAAAATAAATCCTTAAATCAACCCTTAAAACTTATAACCACTAATTATATCTCAAGTTATCTTCTATCCTACAAGAGTTATGCCTTGAAATACTTTAATCAATTTTCTACTTGTTGGATTGCTTTGCTAATCACTCTTCTGTATGATTACCGATAAGCAGTAAACTTATTTACTGAAACATAGTAAATATGCAAAGTATACCGATAAATCCATAAGTGCATATGTCAAATGTAAAATAGTAAAATGATAAACCATAAACACATAACACAAGGATTTTAACGTGGAAACCTTGTTAAGGGAAAACCCACTAGGACCGGTGCCCCAAATTTTCACTCTTCTAAAGTGAGCCCTATTAAGAGCCAACCCTGTTAAAGGTTACAAGCACACTGTTAGGTGTGACCTTGTTAGAGGATTTAGAAATAGTTTGTCAACTAGTATTTAACATCTAATGCTACCATCCTTGATCAAACACTCACTTGGCCTGTCAATAGGTATCGGGCATATCCAATGCTACTTTTGTGATCAAACTTTTTGATACTCCTTGGGATGTATCTCAATTGAAAAAGACTTGTAAGTCCTACTATGTTAAGAGGCTTATATGCTTCAATGGTTAAACTCAAACACTAATGATCTGTTCATACATACAAATTAATTACAGATTTTTAGATCTATTGTAGGTCCATTACTTCACTAATCAATATAATAAAATATATATACCTTTTCTCCACACTTTCTCTGCTCTATGATGCTTGTCTCACTATTCATCAGTGTCTACAGAATTTATCTCTTCTTTTAGCTTGTTGATCAGGACTGAATGAAGACTTTCTTCTCCATCAGATTTTCTTTAGCATATCTCTTCTTCTCTTGTTCACCTCACAATTCGTAATGAATTGGGTTTGTCTCTATATAGACATTATTTCCTCTTTTCTTGGATTTCTTGATTCTTGGTGTGTTCCATAATTCTTGCTAATAGATTTGAAGAAAAACTCCTAATTTATGTCAAAGAGATCTTCTTTCCAACTAGACAAATCAGCTTTAAATCAATTACTTATCTTTGGCTTTATCTAGATGATTAAAACAATGATAAGTATTTGTTAACTCTATCTTTAGCTTCTTGATAGCTAAGCATTTTGTTGTTTTCTAAACTCTTTGTTCAATCAGTCAACACTTTAGTTAGTCATCGGTGATAACTAGTTGTTCCGTTGGTGTGACTTTAGTTGTCATTAGGATCTCTGTCCTTTGTTTTCTCTGTCGGGTAACACTGAAATTATTTCCATCGGATTACTCTATGTTTTGCTCATCGAATAACATTGTAACCCTGCTCATCAATAATGTTGTACATTCATTCATCAAGAAACACTATGACTTAGCTCTTTTACTCTGACCGTCGATGTGCACTCCATCAATGTATGCAGTCACTTAGTGAATGCTTGACTTGTATGCATTACTGATAGCATAGTATTGATTCATCGGTTCTTTGAAGTCTTTAGTAGTATTCCATGACCATATAGATTATATCAAGTTGACATCAATGACAATATAATACATTAACTGATTTAATGCCTTGCATGATCATCAACTTAATATCTTCAAACATTCAATTAGTTACATGCCATCAATTCTCTGTCTTGCAAATGGACATATTCAGTTGATTTTTAATGAAAAACAAAGGGAATCCCTGTTCAAATATTTGTCTGATGTCTTTATATGCTTAGTTTTAATTCTTGTGTATTAATTTGTAAGGCACGTTAATGCACCAATTACAAGGTAGCTGTGGTCTTGTTTTTAGAGTTTCTTTCAAGGAGAGATTAAATCTTGAATGCAAGTTCTGAGAGTGTAGGGTCAGTACATGAATTTGATGTCCAGGTATTGAAATGAGAAGAATGGATTGTAAGGAATTTCATTCAGGTTCTTTGAGTTTGGAGTTAGAGTTTTCTAGGAATGCACATTTGTTTGACTCTATTGCCTAATAGATAAGGCACTGGTCTCTTTCTTGTTCTGCGGTTTCTTCATCAAATCAATTATTCAAATCACTTTTAAATTTCTATATGAGAGCTTGAGTGTCTATGTCTTTCATTGTTTGAATGTAAGGGTACATGATAGTTTATTTAAAGAAGAAATCCATGGGTTAGCCTGCCTAAGTCTAGAACTCAAAGAGAAGAAGGATTTCATCCTTGTCACATTGGCCATTTTCCTGGTTCTTAGCAGATCATGTAGGTGGGATCCCGAATAATATTGGTTGAGTTGAACTCCCACATCTTGTAAGTCTGAGAACTATCCACTTTTTTCATATCTGGATAAAGGATTTTAGTGAGAGAGTGTTTATGTATGCAGATCTTAGCTTGTTTTAGGTGCACCGGCCTAAGTGTGTGGAACTCAAAGCAGAAGGAGGATCAAGTCCTCATCAATTAGCCTTTTCCTTGCCCCTCAGTTTGTTGGAAGAAGTAGATTTGTGTTGCTGGACAAATATCCCCAAGTTTGGTTTGAACATTCTCTTTTAGAGTTGAAGGATACAAGAAAAAATGCTAACAAACCTAACTTGTCCCCTTATTCCCTAATGGATTGGCTAGAACCACTATAAGCCAAAAAAAAATTAGAATCCCTAGGTTACTTGCTAGCCCTACCTAGGTGCTCCTACACCAGTAGGATATCAAATTTACTCACTAATGGATGGTTTATCAGGCTATAACCAGATTAAGATTGCTCCTGAAGACCAAGAGAAGACCACATTCACATGTGCATGGGGAACTTTTTGATGGAACGTTATGCTGTTTGGATTAAAGAATGCTGGTGCTACATACCAAAGGGGTATGACTACCATATTCCATGATATGATACACAAAAACATGAAGGACTACACGGAAAATACCTTAGCAAAGTCAAAAACAAGGACTACTCATATTGACAACTTGCGGAAGATATTAGATCACATGGAACAATTTTAACTCAGGCTTAATCCAAAGAAGTGTGCCTTTGAAGTTCAATCAGGAAAGCTACTAGAGTTTATAGTATCAGCAAAAGGAATTGAGGTAGACCTTACAAAAGTCAGAGCTATACTAGAAATTTCCCCTCCACACAACATTAGTCAAATGAGGACGTTACAAGGAAGACTCCAGTAAATTAGGAGATTTATGTCACAACTTGCAAATAGAGCACAACCTTTTAATGAATTGATACACAAGGGTGTTACCTTCAAATGTGATGAACATTGTGAAAATAACTTCAAAGAACTAAAAGAGTACTTGGCTACTCCTCCTATTCTCATGGAACCCATTCATGGAAATTCATTACTCCTATACATTTCAGCTATGGCTACATCACTAGGAGTATTGCTAGCTCAAGAAGATGAAACTAAAAAGGAAAGAGAAATCTACTATATCAGAAAAACACTAGTATCTTATGAACTCAGTTACAACATAATTGAAAAAGATTTCTTAGTAGTTGTCTTTGCATCACAGAAATTGAGACATTATATGCTATCACATACAGTAAAACTTATTGCAAAGATAGATCCTCTGAAATACCTCTTAAGAAAGACATCATTAACAGGAAGACTAGCAAAGTGGGTCTTGATTCTGAGTGAATTTGACATTGAGTATGTGGATAGAAGGGCTATTAAAGGACAATTCCTCATAGATCAATTAGCTGATTCACCCTTGTAAGATGATACGCCTCTAATAATTGAATTTCCTGATGAAACAATAATGAATTTAAATGAACATCCGTGGAAGATGTACTTTGATGGTTCTTTCACGTAGAAAGGATCTAGAGTAGGATTTCTCTTCATTACTCCTCAAGGCTACAAGATACCCAAGGCATATAAATTAATGTTTCCATGCACCAATAACATTTCTAAATATCAAGCATTAGTGAATGGTCTTAAATTGGATATGGAATGGAATATCATAGATTTACATGTGTATGGTGTCTCTCATCTTATTATTAATCAAGTAAATGGAGACTATCAAATTAAAGATGAAAATTTGATGCCTTATAGACAGTTGGTTGAAGACTTGAAAAATTACTTTGTCTTCGTCAAATTCCAACAAATACCAAGAGTAGAAAATAAAGCTGCAGATGCTATGGGTACACTGGAATCCATGTTACAATTAGAAGAACATCAGTTCCACTATGAATTCTTAGTAGAAGAACTATCCTATCCATCTTTTGATACCCCTGAGTACCAAATAATTTGTGCTTTGAATTCCCAAGACCAATGTCGGTACGCCAAACATATTTCCTATCTAACTAACCAAACTCTACCCGATGGTTTATCAAGGAATTAAAAATGAGCCTTAATTAAGATAGCATCACATTATGTCCTCATTACTAATAAATTATATAGATGAGGTCTCGATGGTACACTTCTTAGGTGTTTATAACAAGAAGAGTCAGATCACAGATTAAAGAAGTCCATGAAGGTGTATCTGGATCACACTCAAATGCTTTTCACTAGCTAAAAAACTACTAAGAGTATGCTATTACTAGCCCATGATGGAAAAATATGTTCTTCTATTTACAAAGACATGTCATAAATTCCAAACACATGGAAATTGCATCCATGCTCCTGCTAGATAACTCATACCATCCATAACACATTGGCCATTTCAGCAATGGGCCTTTGATTTGGTTGGACAAATATATCCTAATTCTTTAAGTGGACACAAATACATCATTATGACCACTGAGTATTTCACTAAGTGGGCCAAAGCTGTGCTGCTGATCAAAGCCACTAGAAAATAGGTGGCTATGTTTATCTTGAGCTACATTATTTGTACTTAAGGGATACCCTCTTCAATTGTAATAGACAATGGGGGCCAATTTAAAAACCAAGACATTGAAGACCTTTGCACACACTTTCACATTACTCAACATTGTTCTTCAATATATTATCCTCAAGGTAATGGAATAGCTGAGGCATCTAACAAGAGCATTCTCAAGATCCTACACAGAACTATCAGTAAGTCTGGCAAAGACTGACATTTGCAATTAAATCTAGCACTTTGGGCCTACAGAAAAAGTATTAGAACAACAACTAGAGCCATGCCATTTGCTTTAGTCTATGGCACTGAGGTAGTATTACCTATTGAGGTTAAAATTTCATCTTTGCAGGTATCTTTACAAGGTCTTGTTACTGACGAACAATACCACATTGATAGGGTGAATTCATTAGACTTATTTGATGAGCGCAGACAACAAGTGTTTGAACATTTGAAAGTGTACCAAAAATTCATGTCAAAAGGGTAAAATAAAAAGGTCAAACCACGACACTTTCAAGTGGGGGATCTCATTCTCAAAGAGAATCCTAAGAACCAGCCAAATAGAGAATAGAAAGGAAAGTTTGAATCCAATTGTCTAGCACCTTATGTCATTATAGAAAATTTTGGTAATTGATCTTATCAGCTAGCTACACTCGAGGGAGATTTTCTCCCTAATCCCATTAATACTCTACATTTGAAGCGGTTCTACACTTGATATCTAGCTAGTAGGGCCCGTGTAGTGAAAATATCATAAAAAACCAAAAAAATTAGAAAATTGATCCTAAAGAAATCTAAAATAGTGGAAAAAGTCTTAAAAAAAGGTATCCTTGGTGAAAACTTGGAAAATAGGCACCTTGATACTACAAATAAAATAAAAATAAATAAAAAGAACAACAAATTTGAAAAAGAGAAAAGTGCCTTGATGAAAACCTAGCAAACAGGCATCTTGGTAGCAAAAATAAAAAGCTTTGCCGAGTGGTGAAAACTAGCAAATGGGCGTCACTCAAACTCTGTTCTCTATCTATCAATACATCGATGACATTAAAACCTTCATAATTGCACTTGTGCTATTTGGTCACTCTGATTCCATACAAATGTCTTATCCTTGATTGGGATTTGTCTACATTTGCGTCTTAGGAATAGTCATTCTGCACTGGGGGAATCTTTTCTAGCATGGTTAGTTTGTGTCTGCTAGGTTTTCCTAGAATCCAATCTAGGATGGTTTGCCTCTCAAAAATAGTATTTCTCAATACTTGCACCTAAATGTTGCTATCACAAACAAAGGTGTTTCTTCAACACCACCTACCTATAACAGACATCATACTAGTGTTTCTCAACACTCTAATCAAAGAACTTTCAAATGAACTAGTGTTTCTCAACACTTTAATCAACCAGTGTTTCTAAACACTACATTGGATTGCAATTGCTGACAAAGTTAATCTCATATACTCATACATGAAAACATGTTGCTTAATTTCAAATTTTGATTGATGATTCTCTATTGCGCTTGACAAATGAATCTACAGTATTTCTCAATACTACTTAAACACATAGTCTGATCTTGGTTTGATTATGACTCTTTTATGTTCCCATGATGTTTCATACTAGGGGCATCTAAGAGGTTGTAAATTTTCATTGATTGATTATCAATTGGTGATTGTTATGTCTTCTAAGTTACTCCATGATGTCTATTCAAAGATAAAGATTCGCAAGGATAGGGGGCATAATATTTTCTTGGTTTTCTATGTCTGGTGATTGTTCCAAATGATCCTATAAATTTCACCTAACTTGGATGTTTATGGTAAGGGAAGCCAACATGATTGGATAGACACATATATCTCCATCCTTGTTATGTGTAAACTACGGTGAGGTTGAAATAATTTCCTTGTCTATTTTCTAAATTAGATTCTTACTAAAGTGTATGCTACATGATGTACCTAAGGATATGAATTTTCAAGGTCATTATGGGTCACATATCTTACATTACACTTGAACATAAACTGATTCTTAATAGTAAAAGGAGATAACTAACTTTTTGTCCTGACTTCTATGCCTTGATTCCTAAGTTCATTTCTGACATTACATCCAATACACATAGTATTCATACTTTCATGATACCAGTGGGTATTAGTGACAGTTGTACTATCAGGTGATGTTCGTTACAAAAATGCCCACTGATGATAAAATGCTACAATGTATACAATTCAGTGACAATCCTAAGAGTTTTCATGTAGATGCATTTAGAGATTGCATGATTCATTTGAAAGAACAACATTACAGGACTTGAGATTAAAATTATTTCTTGATTCATCCAAAATCCAAGTTAATTACATAATCAATATTACTGATATTAATGTCGTTGCATATCCATGACATAGATTTTGCATTCATAAATGAGAAAGAGAAAAAGACAAAAACAAAGCATTCAAGTATTGCATTTATTTCTACATCCTAAGGGCATCCATACATTTATTTGCATAAAGAAAATCTCAAAACCATTCATTTGCATATTCACTTAGCATCATTTTAAACACATTTATATATCAGTAATAAATCAATGAGCATAAATGATGTCATCACATATCTAATCTAACTCATCAAGAGACCAAGATAATCATCACATGTGCATCAAATCTAAACATCTATGAAAGAAAAAGAACCCATGAACATATCAAAATCAATAACAACTATATCAGATATGGATCAAATCAAAAATGTGGAATTATCTACAAAACGCATATCAGAGTATCAAGTGAGGAACATATATACATGTATAAATGTCATAGTACAAAAGAATGATCTCAAAAGGATCAAGATATATAATATAATCTCAAAAATATGACACAATGTAGTATCAGGTTTGACTTCCACCCTCTCCATGATCTGGAGGAGGAGGAGGTGGTGGTACAAATGGAGCTGGTGGAGGCATGGCCCCCTCAGATTGTTGAGCCATCCATGAATACAAATGTGCTCTCTGACCCTCTGGTTTCGTAGCATGATATAAACCTGAGTAATACGCTTCTCTCTCTCCCTAGTGAGTAGTTATCTAATCCTGGGTATCTCTCTCTTCCCTGAGTATGTCCAGTTGTCTATCCCTCTCTTCTCTAAGCCGATCAAGCTATGTATCTTATTCCGATCTAAGTCGCTCAAGTTGTGCATCCCTATCAGCAAGTAAGGCCTCTAAAGTAGTTATCCTAGCTTTGAGCTACTCACACTCATGCTCACACTATGTCAATGCATCACCATCTCTCCTTGATGAGCCTCTTCCTATATCCTATCTAGAAGGCCTATCCTATGACCTATCCTACTGAGCATCCTACCGACACTGTCATTGTCGCTGCTGATCTCTGGTCAATAGTAGACCTAGATCCCTCTAGGGAGAAATGAATCTAAAAAAATTATTCCTCCTACTATCACTGGTTCCCTCTCCACTCCCAAATACAACACCTCCACCCCTATCATTTTCATCATCCTGATCATCCGAACCCTGTCCTCTATCTGGAGGAGGGTGTCTCCCATCTCGTCTACCCCCATCTCTACCACCATCCCACCCTTTGTCTGTTCTATCCATTTCAGCTCTCCCTCTACCTCTAACAGGATGGTCATCAGTGGGATCATAGACTAAAGGATCCTCAAAATGTGGAAATGCCTCCTCAGGCGATGCAAATCATGGAAATGAATGATGTAACATTTGTGCATGGTAACCATTTGAGCAACCTGCATCTACTACCTCTGACTGAAGATCCCATGGCACTGCAACCATATCTCTAATAGCATGCTATGCAGTCTCATATAACAACTAGCGACCCCATAGTAGTGCCTCATCTTGAATCCATGCATAAACAAATAGATCCTGGCATCTTCCTTACATACGGCCATACTGCCTCAAAACTTGTGTGACCAAGAAACACTCTACAATATACCTGGTTCTGACTATCAAGTACATTATTTGAAAGAAGTAAGGCATCTGACATCTGTCAAAGAGCCACTCCTCACAATCAAGGTATGGTCATCACACTAATACTATCATGTCATCAAAAATTGGGTGCCAATACTCTACCTTGCCCACATGGGGCTACTGAACCCAACCAGAATACATGTAAACATAAGGCTGCTGATCTAGCCGCTTCCTATCAACTATTGGCCGTATAACTAGGATGTGCTCCTGTGCCTAGATCTATAATACAAGGATACCAATAGTCATACTCCAAGAATACTGATATACAATCTAGTGCAACTCCTTGTAAATGTGAGCAAGAATATAACTGCCCCATGCAAATCTGTGAGAAGACACAATCATCTGCTCCAGCATGTCTACCCAACCAACCATGAAACTGTGTTGTCCTCGGTCAGGCATAAGGATGCCTCCACTCAAACTGGCCAAATATACAGGAAGATGATCATAGTGATCACCCATGTAATCCCATGTGAGGTAATGGCGAGCTATGTAAGGAAACTCAGGTGCGAAAACAACTTCCTACACTAATCTCTATAGGAAAGTATTGTGCAAATTATTTTAAATCCTTACAATTTTAGATTCATTAACTACTTTAACAATGATATTGTAGCCACATACCATGCATACAGAAAATAGAGAATGACACAATGATTTACCCTGGGGAAAACCTTTCGGTAAAAAACCCCAGCAATCCAAAACCTGCACAATGTATTATCTTCAACACAATGGTTACAACACACTTGCAATGCAAGTTCTTTCAGGAGATAATCAACACTCTAAGACAAATCCAGTAGCACCAGATCATACCAACAATACACTATTTTCCTATCCTTTCTTGTAACCCTAAAAAACACTTATATAATGCGCTTTCCTTTTTAGGGCAACTTCCAAGGATAGCCGTATTAGGGTTTTACCATTATCAATTGCCGCATGTCATGCATGTCTTTACCTATGATTGAAATCTCCTAGAAATAGCTCTTACATGTCATAGGAATCCATCATAACCATTTTAGCCATGATGTCCTTACACACAATTCAAGATGCCGACACATCAAGTGGAGTGACACATCAACATGCCAACTAGACATGTACACTCACACTTAATTACATTATTTGCAAGAAAATACATTTTACAAAAAAAATAATAAGAATAGGAATTATCCAAGGTTGAGACACCTTATTCCTAACATTCTCCCACTTGTCGAACACCTTGTAAGAGCAATAGGAACATAACAGGAACTAACTGTTATAGGCCAAAAGGCCCATAGACTCCGAACACCATCTGAACTTCATAGTGCCCACTAGTTTTGTTAATGCATCTACAACATTCTTCACAGTATCTACCTTCTCCAAATTTACCTTTCCATCTTCCACCATATCTCTCACAAATTGAAACTGCACATCAATGTGCTTTGTTCTGGCATGGAAAGTTGGAATATTTGCAAGGAAAATAGCACTCTGACTGTCACACCAAATAGTAATCTATTCTGCATCAACACCAACATCAGAACACAATCTCCTAATCCAAATGGCTTCCTTACAAGCATGAGTAGCAGCCATTTATTCAACTTCTATAGTGGACAAAGCAACCACAGGTTGTTGCTTACTCATCCAACTGATGGCACCACCAAACATAGTGAACACATAAGCACTGGTGGATCTCTTGCTATTAATATCACCTACCCAATCTGAATCCACAAA
>MU228111.1:945927-966935 GCA_018584345.1 Thuja plicata
GACCGTGAGGTACAAAAAACTAAACATGGCACCTAGTGATTGAAAAGCATGGAACACCCAATTTTGACCATGAGGTACGAAAAACTGGAATGCCCCAAGTGATTGAAAAGCATGGAACACCCAGTTTTGACCGTGAGGTACGAAAAACTAAAATGCCCCAAGCGATTGAAAAGTATGGAACACCCATTTTTGACCATGAGGTACAAAAAAATGGAATGCCCCAAGTGATTGAAAAAGCATGGAACACCCAGTTTTGACCGTGAGGTATGAAAAACTAGAATGCCCCAAGCGATTGAAAAGCATGGAACACCCAGTTTTGACCGTGAGGTATGAAAAATTGGAATGCCCCAAGTGATTGAAAAAGCATGGAACACCTAGTTTTGACCATGAGGTACAAAAAACTGGAATGCCCCAAGTGATTAGGATTTGATTAGATTGATTGGAAAAGATTCAATGATGTAATCATCCTGCCCCCTTGGGAGCGAAATCGAAAGATGACACGTCATAATGATGATGAAGAGAAAAAAATCATAGATAGAAAGAACTCAGAACAGATTACAGAAGAATTCAGAAGATTCAGAATTGATTTCGAGTGATTTCAAGGTTAAGTTGACCAAGTTTGATTGGGATTGACTAGAGTTGACCAAAGTTGACTTTTGAAGAAAAAGGTCAAAAGAATTTAGAAAATGATGATATGATAAGATTTTGATGAGAAAGCGATATCAGAAGGGTGACTACACAAGCGTCCGATCGCGTCGGTCTTGAAAAATTTTAAAATGCAATTTTGAGCTATACAAAAGTGTCAGATTTTGATTTCGATCCCAAAAATGGGTTGAGCATATAGCTGAAGATAGAGAGCGAGGATCAAACACTTGGTCAGTCATGATGAAACCAAGATGGTGAAGAAGAAGAACTCCCCAAAGTATGAACCCAGAAGAATGCAATGAAGAGAATACTGAATCATTGCCACCATGCAAGTCTAGAATGAAAATGCAATCCTATGCTAGATGCAATATGAAGATGCAATTCTAGGACATGGTTGTGAGACCCATCGTATATTTATCATCATTGAGCATTTTTGGAACATCAAAGTCGATACAACCCTTACTAGCGCCACAATGTAACCATAAGGATATGAATATGACTTATCATTGGATAAAATGTAGGAAATGAACATAAGCACCAGGGCACAAAAGCCAAGATGACCTGAACATTGTTTCTAGTTAATGTTACAAGAGTACACTAGTATCGAGGCATTCAAAGCCAAGATAACCATGAGTGTGATCATGTGTAAACATATAGATCAATAACAAGCAAAACAATAACAAGTAGAGTAATAACAAGCAAGGAGATAGTACCGACCTCACCATGGCGTACAAATAAACAAGATCGAGGGATGTGAGGCTATTCCACCTTATTGCGGGAGCTCTTATTACATACATCCTGTTTATTTTACATTGCCGGATCATCGGGACTATGACAACAAGAAGTAGAAAAAGAAAATGTCAATGAAATACATAAGAATAGACAGCATATAAAGAAATATTCAAACATAGCTTAGCCTGTTTCAAAGTTTTCAAATGTGGATGTGTATGAGGTGTTGAAAAATGTCATTGTGCTTGTGCGTGCATTGTGTTTCAATGTTATCTATATATGTTTACGTTTGAGATATCTAATATGTGTTAATAACATAGATGTGTCCAAAGATAGTGTTAAAAAACACTGTTATGGTGGTGTTGAAAAACACCAGTTTGTGTCAGTAGCGAGTTGTCCTTGAGAAGTGACAAGATTATTGACTCAGGTGTAAACCAAAGATGTGATGAAATGGGGGGCCCGTGCCCCCAAGTAACTATGACTGACTTGATGTATGTTGTGGGGAAAAACTAGATGTGAGTGCCCCCAAGCATATGGTGCTGAATCAATGACAAGTCAGGAGGGTTCGCAAAGGAACTAGAATGTCATGAAAGTGACTGAAATATATGTACAAACTAAAGCATATAATCGTCAAGACCAAGTATCAAAAGATAGAGCATGTGAGGATAACTCCAACTAGAATGGATGTGAGAAATCTTGATAGAATAGCGATATTAGGCAGACGTAGTGAGAACCACTGGTGACTGACGTGAGAGAGATGCTCAAAAATGAAGTGATCGTGGTATAAGCTATACATCAGTAGGCAGACGTAGTGAGAACCATTGGTAACTGATGTGAGAGAGATTCTCAAGAATAGAGAGCTCTGTATAAGCTAAGGGATAGTAGGCAGACGCAGTGGGAATCACTGGTGACTGTCACAAAGTAGATCCAAAAGATAATAAGACAATGCCCCCAAGACTAGGAGGGTTGCCCTGAGAGTATGACCAGTTTCAATCCATGTGAGTTGGTGTCTTGACGGGAACTGAAAGCAAATGAAAGAAGGAAATTAAGCAGCAAAGCAAATGCATAAAGCCAAGGGGTGTTGCGATAGATATAGCATTATGGAAAAAGAGGCGCCTATTTACCAGGTTTTCACCTTCTTGGCAGAAATTCTTTTTTTCGCTACCATGATGCCTGTTTAAAAGGTTTTCATCAATGGCACCTTTTTTTCTTTTTCTCTTTTTTTTGTATTTTTTAATTTTTTTAATTTTTTTGTATTTTTGGAATATATAATTTTTTTTGGAGATGCATTAAAGTGCCTATTGCTAGGTTTTCACTAAGATGATCATTTTTTTAGGACCTTTATAAATTTTTAGAATTTTTTCAGGACTTTAGTATATACATGAGCATACTGAAGATGTCTCATCTATAGAATCACTTCAAATGAAGAGTGGTGATGGGCTCTCTGAGTTGTTCTCCTTCAGTAGTAGAGATTTGATAGGTACCAGACCCAAACACTATAGTAACAATATATGGACCAAGCCAATTAGGTTCAAACTTGCCTTTCTGGACTCGATGTTGCTGATCTTTAGGGTTCTCTCTCAAAATGAGATCACCCGCTTGGAAGTCTCTTGGTCAGACCTTCTTATTATAACTTTTAGACATCCTCTTTTGGTATGCTCTCAGGTGATCAAATGCCACTTGGCGATGTTCATCAAGTAATTCCAGCTCTTGTAGCCGAGATATTCTAGTATCTTCATCAGTGATGAGGCCTTTTAGAGAGACTCGCAAAGAAGGAATCTCAACCTCAATAGGTAATACCGCATCTACCCCATAAACCAATGCATAGGGTGTAGCTCCTGTTGGTGTTCTAATACTTGTCCTATATGCCCAAAGAGCTGTATTGATATAGAGATGCCAGTCTCATCCAGATTTATGTACTGTGCGGTGTAGGATCTTAAAAATTGTTTTGTTGGAAGCTTTCGCTTGTCCATTACCTTGAGGATAATAGATGGAAGACCAGTGTTGAGTAATTTTGAACTTAGAGCAAAGGTCTGTCAAATCCTTATTTTTAAATTGTCCCCCATTATCTATGATAATCGCTGAGGGTACACCATGTCTACAGATGATGTAATTAAGAATAAACATTGCTACTATTTTTCCACTGGCAACGGTGAGAGGGACTGCCTCCACCCACTTAGTAAAATAATCTGTAGCTGTAATGATAAACTTATGTGTATTAGAGGACAAGGGGTAGATCTGACCCACCAAATCAAAGGCCAATTTCTGAAATGGCCAGAAAGTAATAAAAGGAATCAGCTCCTTGGCTAGAGCATGAGTCAGGTTTCCATGTAATTGACATTGTTTGCAGGACTTGGCAAACTACGTTTCTTCTTTTTCCATATCTGGCCAGTAGTAACTAGCTCTAATAAGTTTGTGGGCCAATGTCAAGCCATTAGAATGTGACCCACAGATGCCTTCGTGCACCTCTACTAATTCTTGTTTGGACTCATCGGGTTCTAAACACCTAAGGAGGGTACCATCTAGACCACGTCTATACAAGTCATTAGCAATGATGATGAACCATGAAGCACTACAGATTAGGTGACGTTTCTCATTCCGGGAGTAAGTGTCTGAAATGATCTGGTCACGTAGGTAGGAGAATATGTGGTGGTAGTGGGATGAGTCATGTCATATGATAGAACAAATCATCCGGGAGTCAGGGGAGTCATAGGCTGGGTAGCATAACGTCTCCACCAGGAATTCATGTCGGAAATCATTTTCAGGCATTTGCAACATAGAGGCAAGAGTAGCCATGCCATCTGCTGCTTTGTTATCTACCCTCGAAACCTGTGAAAATGTGATGTGAGTGAAATACTATTTAAGATCATCAACCATCCTTTTGTAGGGTATCAACTTATCATCTCTTGTCTGATATATATCATTAACCTGATTGATGACCAATTGGGAATCTCCAAGAACATTCAGTTCATCCACGCGCCACTCTAGGGTGATCTTCATACCGTTGATGAGAGCTTCATACTCGGCAATGTTGTTTGTACAAGGAAACAACATTTTGTATGCTTTTGGTAATGAGTATCTTTAAGGTGTAATGAACAGAATCCTGGTGCCTGACCCCTGTTGGGTAAATGAACCATCGAAGAACATAGTCCATGAACGATGTGTAAGCAGGAATATGGACTCATCTAGAAATTCAATATGTAATGGTTGATGATCGACTAGAGGTGCCTCTACCAACTGATCTGCTATTGCTTGGCCCTTAATAGCTTTCCTTTCAACATACTCAATATCAAACTCACTGAGAATCATGACCCATTTAGCTAGTCTACCTGTGAGGGTAGCTTTACTGAGCAAGTACTTCAGAGGGTCAATCTTAGCAACCAAACGCGTAGTATGAGCCAACATATTATGTCGCAATTTTTGTGAAGCAAACACTACTGCAAGGCAAGATTTCTCTATAGCAGTGTATTTTGTTTCATAGGAGACCAGAGTCTGACTAATGTAGTAAATAGATATTTCTTTCTTGTGCTGATCTTCCTGAGCCAATAAGATACCCAATGATGTGTCCGTAGTAGATATGTAGAGTATAAGTGGCTTCCCATGAATGGGAGGCATCAAGATAGGTGGGTTAGCAAGATACTGCTTGATTTGTGTGGATCCTTCATCACATTCTTTAGTCCATTGGTAAGTCACACCTTTGTGTAGAGTCTTGGTGAATGGTTGTGACTTATCCGCCAGTTGAGAGATGAAACACCGAATAGACTATAGGCAGCCTTGAAGTCCTCTCATTTGTCTGATATTCTTAGGTGGCGGCATTTCCAGAATAGCTTGTACCTTTGTAGGATCTACTTCAATGCCCTTGGCAGATATGATATAGCCAAGTAGCTTACCATATGTTACGCCAAAGGCGCATTTCTTAGGATTAAGTCTAAGACAAAATTGTTCCATATGGTCTAGGATAGGTCCTAGATCAGCAAGATGTTTGTTTCGATGCATACTCTTAGCCAAAGTGTCATCCACATAATCTTCCATAGTATGTACCTTTCTTTCTTAACTCTATTTAGTAGTGTTTTAGTACCTGATATTTATCTATCTACATATATATACATTTTCTAAACCTGATTGTATTAGTCACTTTGTGAGACTCCTTACTATAGGATGGGTTTTATTAGAGGGGATTTCTTTAGTGGAGTTCGTTCTTTCCAATTTTTTCTTTGTCGCACCCCTCCTCTAACATTCCATTTTAGGATGCTAAACTCCTTTAAACCACTTTTAATGTGTATATTAGATCTTTAGTTATATTTGATGATGTTTTGATTTGATTACAATATCTATTAATGATGTAGAACATTGATACTTTGAGTATTTGAATTATATCATGATGTTAGTTATATGATGATGATTATTATTTTCATATGATGATGTTGTGTATATTATGGTTGTTACTGACCCCATACTTGAATGTGTATCGTTGGCGTGTATTTTTTATATTTTTGTTTGATGTGCCTAATATGGTGAGAGACAGAGGCATAGTTACTTGCTTGCAAGATCCACATGATTGACTAATCCCTATCATTACTTGTTATATTTATGTATGTACATGCTCAGATTTGTGATGTAGGTTTGCAGGTATCAGGCATCAGCTACCTTGAATTATTGGGATGAGTGTGCCCTAACCCATTATCTCAATGGTAAGAGAGGGGAGATAGAATTCATGCCTAAATCCTAACCTAAGCCCTTATTTGTCCTGAAACTAAGCCCTTAATTGTCCTGAAATATTAGACAAGTATCTAGTTGACTAACTTATCTAAATTTTTTGAGGTGGTGTGAATTTTGGGATAATGGAAAGCATGTGTACTGAGAGGGTAGGGGTGAATCAGTACCCTTAAAACATTTTTGATCAAATCTTGTAAACATTATTCTTCATTAACTGATTGAGTAGATTCGCATATACCAAACATGTAGTATCAGTGCTTAAATGTAAATGCATGTAAAGCAAACAATAAACATACATAAGATTAAGTACTCATGACACTAGTATTTTGGTATCACAGAAAATCCTTGTTAGAAGATAAAAACTACAGCGGGGATGAGACCTACAAAACATCACTACTACAAAAGTAAAGTTAGCCTGTTAAAGCTTTACAAAATTGATCACTTCTGATGATCTTACCATGTTAGGAGTAAAAATAAGATTGTGTAGATCTACCTTGTGTGAGGATTTTTCAACACAATCTATCTGTGCACTCGGCTAAGAGATTTACAATAAGACGGTTAAGTCTACTCTGTTAAGAGATTTAGGGTCTATTACAATTGTAAGAAAATACACCTTCGTTCGGTGCGGGCACTGGTAGGAAAGAACAGAGGAAAGAAAACCTTCAGTCTAGCCCGGGACATAGTCCATAAAAAACAAATACAATTTGCAAACAATTGTTTGCATTTTGAGAGGGCATACCCTCTTATTAAAATTTAGATCATCCCCCCTTTATTTTAATTTTTTGGGGGGGCTTATATAAGGTACATTCATGAGTATAATGGATTTCTCTTAATCAGATTTACAAAAATACACGGAGACACCTTCTGAAATATTTATTGATCTAGAGTTGTCATGAGCTTTCGCTTTTCTCTGCTAGTATGGATGAGTGAGAACTTGTGGCATTTCGCTGCTCAAATACGTTGACGTTACCTATGACATCTCAAAATCTTGGCTAAGATCCTCATTAGTGTATCCAATAATTTACCTATGAAAATGAACTATAAAGATCTCCAATTTATCTAATCTATTCCATAATGAAAGTCCTTTTCTCAATCAATAATTGTTATAAGATAAATTAACCATCTTATCATTGCCTCTTCTGACTCTTACTTGATATAGATTGTCTGTTTTCTACATACACCCCTATCCATCAAAACAGATAACTAAATAACTTGTCCAAGGAAAGGTTAGCTTACAAGAGCATGTTAGTATCCACACAAAAATATATATCAAAGATGCCTCTTCTTCCTAGGGTTATATCATCTTAAAGATTTATACTAATCTCTGCATCTCAAGTATATTTTAAAAATAAGGCAAGGAGATGAATCCTAAATTTTCAGAAGATAAAGAATAATGAAAAAGAATGTATATAAATATGAGTTACATATCCAAATAGAAATAGCTATATATATATATATATATATATTAGGGGGAGCTGGCGATCTATAGGGGAGGGTTGAGACATTGTCGGGGAATTCAAGAAGATCAAGTAATGGATCTTTTTCTCATGGGGATATTTGTTATTTTGTATAGTTTCACTAACCTAGAAGCTATAATTGTTTTAGCATTAGCTGCTTTTTAAGATATTGAATTTAACCATCTCATAACTTACTGAGATGTGTCCTGGCGTAAATTATCATAGGTTGGGAGATGATACTAATGAAAGGATCTTAATGTTACTAGTCTCTTCTAATGGTAATGTAAATCTATAAACTCACTTTGGGTATATACTTTCATTCTACATTTTGCTTAATTCTATTATGCCAGTACTTAATTCTCGACTATACTTATATACTCTAGGTTGTAAGACGATCTGAAGCCATAGGAACATTGGATTTATTTTTTCTATCTTCTATCATTGATAATCAAGTTTAGGGGAAGGAGGTAGGTAGATGATAAGGCGATCAAAGCATGTGAATATTTAAGCGATGTGAAGACTCTAAAGAGAGGTTAAGGCCTTGAGTTACATTGATATGTCTAGATTCCATAGAGTGACATGTTCTTTAGAGAAATTACCTAACTTTATCTCCTAGAAACTAAAGGTCGATTTATTGAGCTCATGGGGGGTGCAGTCCTAACTGAATTGGGCATTGAAATATATTATGACAAAACATCATACTATATGTTAAAATTTTATCAAGCCCCTCTGTTAGTGATGTCAAATTTGTAGGGACAAATAATAGTTATGATTCAGCGATGTTAGCATTTTACCTAAACAAATCACTCCAGAACTAAGAACCAATTTACCGGTTTCTATATGTTCATCTAAATAACATCACTATGTGTTGAAGGAATTATTTGTTTGAGTATACCATTTATAAATGAATATTTCTAGATCTCATGTTCTTGCAAATTTATCAGTTTTGAACTTTAAACCATAGTAGGTTTTCTCCTTAGTAATCTATAGATCAAAGACTTAATAAGTTGATCCTTAAATCATCAAATTTATCTAGGCTCCTATATACTATAGCAAGATTATTAATAACTTTAATTGTTTGTTTATATTTTTTAACAAAATTTTTAGATACTAAATAATCTTATTAATATATTTCAATGATATTGGCCCCATCAGCACCCTTATTGGCTAGGGAATCAGATTCTTTATTCCCTTCTCTATAAGTATGATTATATTTTTAAATTTAATATAATTACATATGCATAGTTATGTTAATTAATTAATGAAGTCATTTTTTTTCTTGTGAAAACTTATTGTATGCGTTGGATTTTCTTAAAGTTATAATACCCAATTAAATGTAGTTTTTTTTTAACTGGTAGTGATATACTTTATTTGTGCAATTAATATCCTCATTTAGGATTATCGTCTACATGGTTACAGTATGGGTAGCGTTTATGGCAATTTTGCTAATGAAGTAATCTAATTTGCTTAGGTCTTTTGGGCTATGGATTTTGGCTTGGATATTACTAGAATTGAGACTTTGATAGGAAAAGGACCTTATTACTGAATTTTGTTTATAGTAGATCATATTTGTCCATCCGATGATGTTATATGCTTATAGGTTCATTTTCAATTCCTTAGGATGTAAATGGTGTCATTCATTCCTACGTTAACATTGTATTTAACTTAATGTATTCTGAATATGAAATTATGGTACTATGATGTGCTTTGGGTGCATGTTTAAATGAATTGTGTATTCTTTTACGTTATCATATTTTTGGGTATCTGTTGGGCTAGATGACCCTAGGACTTAAAACCAGAGGTTTGGAATTGTAATTTTGCATGGTATCTGTTGTGATGTTAATTTGTAATTTATGATGATGTCATAGTCCTAATTTCCTATACCCAACCTGATTCAGATATGATGTATAGTTTGGTCCTGTAAGGATACTATGGATGTTTTGATTGAGAACCTATGTGCACCTGAATGGACAGGTTGTGATTTGAATTATGATTTATCCTTTATGATACTCTTTTGTGAACCTAGGGTAGATTACCTGGTTGTATGATAGGAGGTGGCTTGCAATAAGTGTCAAAGCCCACAAGTGGCTGCTAGGATCACTTATTGTAAGTAGTGGTAACAAGTGATAACATAATTAATCTGATTAGGCTGACCTAGTAATAAACTAATAAGATTAATGCCTCACCCATGCTTGAGTGCTACTCTAGGCTAAGATGGAGGATGCATTGATGCTTGCCCCCTTTCGAGGTGCTAGTTCAAGCATCATTAGTGATCTTGTCTGTATGAAAGGTCATTGATGTTGTGTATAGTCACTTGGGTGTCAGAATACATTAAGAGATTACTAGTAAAAAACTCAAGGATGCGACGTACATGATGACACCTTCCTATATATAGCTTAGGTTATCCTACGTGTGTCAGTACCTCTAGTGTTGTTTAGTGTTCCTTGTTTTGGATTAGAGTGCTTCTAGGATCTTCCTATGCATGGAGTATGAGGTCATGTATACCTTGTTTGTATTCTTGTTGTATACCCCATGTGATGGGCCTGTTACTATCGCCTCAGCACGGTGGGAGTGGACCTTTGGTTCCACATGGTCGGGTGGTAGTGATTCTTATTACCATTGATATTTTGACAGATTCTTCGTCATGCTTGGATGTTCCTTATTGCAGTTTCATCTTCCTAGTCGTTTGAAGACTTGATCAGTTACTTGAGTTGTGTATTTTTACCATATGTATATATTGGTTATCATCCTTGGAGGATGCATTGTATTTTTTATTATGTATTATTACATATCCTACGACTTGTGTAGTGGATGTTGATTAGGTAGTATACCTTATGTTATCAGATGTATATGTAATCTTTATTATTGAGATGTATGTTATTGGTTTCAGATTATGTAACCTTTATGTTAGTTCTTTACTATTGTATCATAGATTAGTTTGTTTAAGTAATTCTACATCAAGGAACCCTCAAGAAATGTTAATCATGTATGTGTTATATTTCATGTATGTCATGTACTTCATTATGTTGCTTCTGCATTGTTATCATTATTGTTTGTAAAATTATTCCATGAACTTAGTGTTATGTTTAGGTTAAGTTCTCCTGGGTTCCCTGGCGGGGCATTACATTACTCGTCAGGTTCCTTTATCTTTTTTCTCATCGGGTAGCACTGACTAATGTTTGTTGAGATGCTTTGAACTTGGCAGTATCGAGTAACCTTGGCATCGCATAGTATTGTTCCCTTTCTCTCGGTGTAGTGTAAACCCATGGTGTAGATCATGTTTTTCCATGTCTATACTAATGGAAAAATATAATGCCTTCAATCTCCCCCTTTGACATTAGCATCAAAAACTGATATGTGCATAATACTAAATTGTTTAGTATGTACATCATGTCTATATCCTTGTCATTATATGAATCCCCCTAACTGTATGCATCGGTATAGTATAAGTATATATGTACTGATGACATGTAACTGACTGACTGTTTGAAGATATTAAGTTGATGATCATGCAAACTGGCATTAAATCAGTTAATGTATTGTATTGTCATTGATGTCAACTTGATATAATCTATATGGTCATGGAAATACTACTAAAGACTTCAAAGAACTGATGAATCAAGGCTAGGATATCAATAATGCACACAAGTTAAGTATTCACTAAGTGACTGCATACACCGACGGAGTGCACGCCGATGGTTAGAGTAAAAGAGCAGAGTCACAATGTTACCCGACGAGAAAATGCACAGTATTACTGATGAGCAGAGTTAAAGTGTTGACTGACGAGAAAAGCATAGAGTAACCCGACAAAAAGAATTTTAGTGTTGCTCAATGGAGAAGACAAGGATGGAGATCCTAATAACAACTAAATTCACACCGATGGAACAGTCAGTTATCATCGATGACTAACTAAAGTGTTGACCGACAGAACAAAGAGTTCAGAAAATGACAAAATGCTTAGCTGTCAAGAAGCTAAAGATAGAATTAATGAATACTTATCATTATTTTAATCATCCAGATAAAGCCAGAGATAAGTAATTGATTTAAAGCTGATTTGTCCAGTTGGCAAGAAGATCTCTTTGAGATAAATCAAGAGTTTTCTTTAAATCTATTGGCAAGAATTGTGGAGCATGCCAAGAATCAAGAAAGCAAAGAAAATGGGAAATCATGTCTATATAGAGATAAACCCAATTCATTACAAATGAGGGAATTAGGTGAGGATAAAAAGAGAAGAGGAAAGATTCTAAAAAAAATTAGAAGGAGAAGAAAGTCTTCATTCAGTTCTGATCAACAAGCTGAGGAAAGAGCTAGATTCTGTAGACACTGATGAATAGTAAGACAAGCATCACAAAGAAGAACAGTGTGGAGCAAAGGTATAAGATTGATTACATTGAACAGAGAGTTAATGGACTTACAATAGATCTAAAAATCTACAATTGAGTTGTATGTATGAACAGATCATTAGTGTTTTAGTTTAACCATTGAAGCATAAAGCCTCTTAACCGAGCAGGACTTAAAAATATTTTACAATAGAGATACATCCCAAGGAGTATCAAAATGTTTGATCACAAAAGTAGAATTAGATATGCCTGATACATATTGATAGGCCAAGAGAGTTTGATCAAGGATGGTAGCATTAGATGCTAGATACTAGTTGAAAAACTATTTCTAAATCATCTAACAAGGTCACACCCAACAGTGTGTTTGTAACCTTTAACAGGGTTGGATCCTAATAGAGCTCCCTTTGTAAGAGTGAAAATCTGGGGTACCGGTCCCAGTGGTTTTTCCCTTAACAAGGTTTCCATGTTAAAATCCTTATGCTATGTGTTTATGGTTTATTACTTTACAATTTTACATTTCACATATGCATTTCTGGATTGATCGGTATACTCTACATATTTACTCTGTTTCGGTAAATAGTTAACTACTTATCGGTAATCATACATAAGATACATTAACAAAGCAATCCGACAAATAGAAAATTGATTAAAGTATTAGAAGGCATACATCTTGTAGGAAAGAAGATAACTTGAGACATAATTAGTGGTTATAAGTTTTAAGGGTTGATTTAAGGATTAATTTTTGAGGCCACTATTTCACCCCCCCTTTCTCAGTTATTACTAACATGTACATGTATACTTGCCTCTATACTATACATTCCCTATTCTTTTCTCTTTCAATTGTTTGACTATACATTTCCCCCTTTATACTAACTGAACTATATGTACATATCACTTCCCCCTTTATTTGATACTCGTGACAAAAATCTACAACTTATAAGATGTCAAAAATGTGTAACTTACAATGTGTCAAGAATATGTGAATGGGTGTTCTTGATGTCTTCAAGCAATTTCTCCCATTTTATTTCAGGAGTTCTAGTGCCATGTGCTCTAGCTCTAGCCTTTCATGCATATCATAAATGTTGTCTAGGACAGACATTTCTGGGGTGGCATTTAGTGTTTTTGCCTCTGTCATATGTTTTTGCAATAGTGAGATTGTCGGTAAGAGTTTTTCTTGAAGCTCATTTACCTCATCTCTAAACTTAGTCTCTACAATCTGAATTTCCTATCTCAATTTTTGAGCTTGCTTGAGTTTCTCATTGTGCAATTTTATTGCCTCTTCACTATTTGTGAGACTTTGTGCACTTTTCTGAAGATTAGCATCTATCTGTGCTATCTTGTTGGTATACTCCTGGGTGAGTTGATAAAGCATGCATAATTTTTGTATTAAGGTTATAGCTTCTGAGATTATTGGATCTATTGTGCTAACCAATTTAGAAAGCTTGACCTTTTGCAATGCCACTTCTTGGATTATCTTTTCTGCTAGCTTGAACTCATACATCTGTTCAAGTCTCTCTTAGATGACCTTCTCAGCATCTATCTTCTAAGATGTTATTGCATTTGTGAGTACCACTAATTGATCAAGCATTAGGGTTGTTTGATCAACATCTACATTAAGTACTATTTTTTAAATTATTTCTCTTGCTACTTCAAGTATCTTTGCCCCCTTTGTGGCTTTTCTCAATTTTTCTTGCATTGCCTTCCTCTCATAGAGTCTTGTATACTTGGTTAATTCAGTTGGATCTAATGTCCTGGGATCACAAACTGGAATCTCAATGATTTCATCCAGAGTGACTGGATTCTTATGCTTTCTCTTCTTCTTCTTTGTGACTTGTGTGGACACCGATGTATGAACTAACATTGCTAGTTCATTTGACCTCTCTGAAGTGCTTTGTGAAGGTTTTGTAGAAGATGCCTCCTGTGTTTTTTTCTCGGGTTGCCCTTGTCAGTTTTGTGAAGACATCTCTCCATCAACCTTTGGTGTCTCTACAGATTTTTCTTCTATTTTCTTTTCCATCTCATCTTTCTTTTCTTCTTCACTCTTTTCTTTCTGTCTGTCCTCTTCTACCTTTTTTTTTCCTCTTTACTTTGATCAATAAATTTATCTTTCTGATCATCGGTCACAGCTTGTTTTACAGTTGTGTCCTTTGTGTCATCTGTGGTGTCTTTTTCTTCTGCATCACCCTTGTCCTTAGGTGTGCTTGTATCTTCTACATTAAACTTTTCATTACCGTCTAGTATATTGATGGCCTTCATCAATATTACCATATTGCTTTGTGTGCTATCTTGTGATGTATCTAGAGTGGTGTCCTACTTGTCGATTTGGTCATTTTGAGCAATGACATCTTCATCTTTTTGTATTTTCTCTATAGGGTCTAGTTCTGTTATGTCCATGACTGAAGTTTCCTACCATGTCTCATCAGCAACATCCATGTCTTTATTTTCTTGCATCTCCATTTGTTGTTGCTTGATCTTATCCTTAAGTGATATGAATATAACATCATATTCTTTCTGAGGATCTTTATCAAATTCATATTGTGTGATGTCTTGAATTTCAAGATCATCCATGACTTTGTCCAAATCTATTGGTTCCATATCAATTAAATTGATCAGATTTCCACAATCCATTGAATTTAGAGTTGAATTTCTGGCTTAGATTGTGTATGTTTTTAGCATCAACGTTTCTGATCACACTCCGCGATCCATCATCAGGATATAAGAGCAAAGAGCAATAAGGAAGTGAACATTGTCTTCAACATTGTTCCAAGAAATGTGTTGAGGACTTGCCTTATCTTTTTCCTCCTCTTTATCAGGTGTGTCAGTGAGAAGTAAATATTCCTCATGACTTGTTGACTCTATAGGTAGATCTAGGAGTTGCCTCCATTTAGTTTTGGTCATTGTGTCCAGTGCTATGAACTTATCCTCTAGCACTTGGTAAGCTCTTATTTTGGCTACAAATTTGCTTGAGTGCTTCTTCATTATCTCTTTTATTTATTCTATTTTAGATTCGGGAGGCATAAGTGTGACAAGTACCCTCTCCCTTGCATCTCTTTTGGTTTCTAGAGCATATGACCACTGTTGAGATATTCTGTTACACAGGTCTTTGGCTATTTGATTGACAAATTTCGCTAGTAAATATTTGAATTTTCCCATTGACCTGATGATTGCCTCTTGTATTTTATTTTGGTCCTCTGGTTTGAGTCTATCCCATTGTCTAATTTTCTTATCATAGATGGTGCCAGATTCAACAACCTCATCAATTGTTTGATTTCTGAAATTCTTCTTCACTACATCAGGCTCATACTCTTTAGAATCCTCTATGTCAGCTTTAGTCCTGACCATTCTTTTCCTCCTCTTAGTGGGTGTAGCCTTCACAATTTTCTCTGTAGTTTTCTTTGTTGCCTACTTCCTCTTATAGGTCCTTACTTGACCTTTCTTAAGAGGTGTGGTTTCGGTCTTTTCAATTTGACTCCTTGTCCTTTGTTTCTTTGTAGGAGATGGAGGTGTATCAGACTCAGTAGCCTTAGAATATGATTTCTTCTCATCTTGCCCTTCACCGATGGTGCCCTGTTTATGAGTTTCCTTTGTTTGTTCTTGTTCCTCCTCATTGACTGATAGAATCTTTTTAAGATTCTTAACCATCTTATTCTTCTTATTAACAGTCTTTTTTAATTCTAGGCCTCTTTTTATCTTTGATATGGCCTCTTCATAGGTTCCAAACCTTGGTTGTTTTTTGTAAATTGGCTCATTGATCAATGCATCAATAGCATTTGTTTCTTGATCTATGTTTATTTCATAATCAAGTGGGACTAACCAAGTTGTCCTTGGTATAACTATTTTTATGTGGCTAAAGTCTGTATCCACCATAAAACATATCTCATCCCTATGTTTTTCAATCAGTTGCTCAGGGATTCTTGTTCTTTCCATCATATTTTCCTTGAATTCAAGGAAGTATGTAGTCATAATTGATTCAAATTTATCTCCTAGTGACTTAATTAGTTCACTAATTTGTAGTGTCACCGGCTTTGTAGTGTCCCATTTTACTTTTCCTACTGAAGGAAATTATTCTTGAAAGTACAAAAATATACACATGATAAGTGAGCCAAACTTACATGTCTTAGTATTTATAGACCTTATTGTGTTCATGTTCTCATCAAGTTGTTTCAATAGGATCTCACATAGATCCATTTGTATGCCCTTTGTCACTATTTTGTAAGTTGTGCTTACTGATGTTGATGATATATTGTCCTGCCTACTTGCTTGAAAGATCTTGTAACCAATCACACATGCATCAAACCTCAGTTCCTTGTCAATGATGGTGTTCACTTTGAGACCTTTGTTATCCCATTCAGCTTTTGTAAGCTTTTCAACTTCTGGCCTGGAAGGATGCTTTTGAGCCTTAGGCTTGTCGGTTGTTGGATAACTAGTGATAGCATGAAGGACATCCTTAGGGATTTTTTTCGGTTGATCTAGCCATAGCTTCTGAACATGCATTCTGCTAAGTACCAACCTAATCTAGTCATTTTTGAAGTCCCTCAAGAAATATAGGGCATTAGTTATTTCCTTCACTTGCAGATGCTTATTTTCATCTTTTAGGTTTCCTTCTGTGTCACAAATCTTCTTCTAAGATTCATCTATCTCTAGATCACCTATTTCAGCAATCTTACAGTGAATATAGGACCTTACGTCCTCTATTAACAAAACCCTAGGTGGAATCTTAGAAAATGTGTCAGTTTCATCAGGTTGTGATGCGATCTCTGAGCATATATTATATTTGGGTTCTACATAGGTGTTTTTATTGATTAACCTAACCATATCCTTCTTATAACTCTTGATCTTAATGGTTTTTGAAGTGGTTGCCATCATTTTGCAAGTTTTAGGGCTTTCTGGAAAATAATGACAGAGTTCTTCGGTGCACTTAGTACTTACTTCAATCGATGATACTAGTGAATGATCTATTTGGGGTGTGCTGGATTGAGGCAAGGTCACTCTACTAAATGCTCTTCAATCACTCTATTTTCTCTCTACTTTTTCTCTTCAAATTACAGGTGTAGAGTGAAGTTCTCCCGTTGAGTATTTATAGACTTTTACCCTAAGTCTATCATAAATTCTCAATGACTCATCAGGACATGAAGACAGAGTTCATCGAGAAGACTTTCACAATAATTGTCAGTGTTGTCAGGATGCTCGAGATGGCTATTAAAAATTTTATTTTACCGATGGATACTGTATTCTGTCTTGACAGCTTTATAACTTTGCTTCCTTACCGACGGGTGTCGGGTTACATTAGCAACTTATCCATTTTATGTGTTGATCGACAATTATCGGTAAGTGTGGACAGTTCATCCATTATGTTCACCAAATATTTTCAATATATGTATACTGATGGGGTTGTTTTCTCAGAATTGTAACAAGTAACATAATATGCATCTTTATTTATGCATATTTTGACTACATATCATTTTGTATAATGGAACTGATGCAAAATATGACTTGGTGTAGAGAAGTTCCATACTTACTTGTTCATCTTAAGTGGAGGAGGTGATGTCACCAGATCCATTGGATGGGGTGTCACAATTTGTATTGCTTGGTCTAGCTTCATCATTTCTTGAAGCTTTTCTCCACATTTTGTCTCTAGCCCTCTAGATATCTTCAATGGTGTTTCCATTGGGATATGTGCTTGTCTCTGTCATTTGGTCTTTGTAATCTTTCTTGAGATGACCAAATTTGTGATAGTGTAAGCATGCCATTCCAAGGTTTGTCCAGCCTCTAGGCCTTTTGGTCCATGCCCTCATGTAGTTTGCAGAAATGTTACCATATCTACCGCATGATGTATATTTTTTCCAAGTATTGTAGTCCCATACATATTGATTACCGATTCTCTTTGGTTGACAGGGAGTTTCTTGACTTTTAGGCTTCCATGCTTGTCTTTTCTCTTTCCAGCATTCAAGACTTGTGTGCCCATTCATCTTGCATGTAGGACAGTATCTTTCCATGTAGGTTTCCTTCTTTGGTTGATCCATCTTAGACTTACATTCATATTCTTTATGTCATTTCTTGTTACATTTATAACAGAATCCTATGAATGAAGATGTAGATTTAGGAATACCTTTCATTTTGCCTCGGCATACATTTGATTTGTGGCCTTTCTTTCCATGGTGTTTTCATGTCATCTTTCTTGGTCTTGGATTTTCATAGACATTCTTTGGATTGGCTTGATTTGATGATTCTCCATTTTTGGTAAATCCTAGACCGTTGTTGTTGTTGACACTTCGTTGTCCTTCAATAAAATCATCCATTCTTTTATTTCTCTCTTCAGCCTTTCTGATAACTTCATTATGTTGTTTTTGAATTCTAACCTCATGCTTTAGTTTTTCATTATCTTCTCTTAGTTCACCGATAGCATGTACTCTTTCAATGAGTTCTATATTCATTATGTTTGCTTCTTGACTCGTAAGAATAATCTGATTTGTAATCTCATGGTGATGCTCATCATGTCTTTGAATTTCTATCTCCTTCCCTTGTAGCTTCTCTATAATCTTCCTTCTGTCATCAATAGCAAGTGTTCATTCTGTTTCAGCTTGTCTAGCAGAACTCATCACATTAGTCATTCTTACGATATGTGTCTCTTGACCTATTTGCAGCATCTTTATTTTCTCTATCAGGAATTGATTGATCTCCTTTAGACTTGTGATGTTCTCTTCTAATGTGTCTAATTCAATAATTTTATTTGATCCTGAAGATTCAAAGAAATCTGGAATCTCTTCTTCTTAATAATCTTTTTCATTGCTCCAAGTTTCCATACCTTTTTTCTCATCCATTAGCTCTCTCATCTTGACTCTTGCTTATTTATACTACTCATAGAACATCTATATCTCAAGCTTTTTGTTCTCAATATTCATATCAAGTTTGTACTTCTCCATTGTATGATCTTTTCTCTTAATCCTTTAAGCTTTCCAAGAAGAGACTTAGCTCTAATATCAATTGTTGGGATTAATAGAAAGTAGTACTGAGAGGGGAGGGGTGAATCAGTACCTCAAAAACTTTTAACTCTTTTCACCTTTCATCATTAGTAATCATTCTTTAATGTATTACTAACTATTTATGATGTTCTTTCTTATGCATGTAATCTTAATTCATAATCTTTAATTGTTTACAACATTCATAGAAACATTCATGAAAATAGTAAACACATAACACAAGATGTGATATCGTAGAAAACTCCTGTTAGGAAGTAAAAACTGCAGTGGGGATGACACCCACAAAACTTCACTATCTATAGAATGGAAGTGAGCTAGTAAAGGCTTACAATTGATCACTTCTGATGATCTACCCTGTTAGGATTATTAAAGTGGAGACCTGTTAAGATCTACTTTGTTAAGAGCTTTAGCAACACTGATTTAATTGTGCACTCGGTTAAGAGATTTACAATAGGACTGTTAGGTCCACCTTTCTAAAAAGGATTTCTTAAGTGTACTACACTTGTTAGAATGAGTACAATATATTTTACCTGACTATATCCAATCTATAATTTCTAATCAAAGATTCATTAAAGCTCTCATATAAAGAATATCACCTATAGTGATTGATTAATACCTTTTCTTTGCTCGTTGGTAGCCGATGTTCTTTTTCTTGAAATTGATTTGATCCTTTTATGTTCTTCTACATGAATTCTCTTGTCTGACCCTTAGATGCTCTTAGTGGTTACAATCATCATTGAACAACATGTTCACAATAGATTGAGCATCTATTTATACAGGTATTTAACCTATTCTAGAATCACACATTACAATGTTAACTCTAGATCCAAGGTTTAAAACTTGACCTTGATCTTTAGTTTGCATGTTTTAAATCAATTAAACTAATTAAAACAATAATAAATACATTTCTTCCTCCATACATAATGGATTTAAAACAAATCAAGAAGCTAAATATACAACTTCAGTGTTTTATCTGACGTGGAAAGTCAGATCCACTTTTTGCGGGATGTAAATGACTATCGGTTCTTGGTTGTCGGGTTGAACTGAAAGTCTTTTGGAATTCCTTTGTTGAACTGATCATCAGGTTCCCTTCATCTGTTGGGTTCCTCTCTTTGTTGTTTCTTTGGGTTGCACTATTGTTACTCGTCGGTTTCCTTTATCCTTTTTGTCATCTGGTAGAATTGAATAGTGTTTGTCAGGATACTTTGAACTTGGCAATATCGGGTAACCTTGGCGTCGGGTAGTGTTGTGCCCTGTCTGTTGGTGTAGTGTAAAATGATGGTGTAGATCATATTTTTCCTTGTATATACTAATGGAAAAATATAATGCCTTCAATCTCCCGCTTTGACATTAGTATCAAAAACTGATATGTGCATAATACTAAATTATTTAGTATGTTCACCATGTCTATATCCTTGTCATTATATGACTCCCCCTAACTGTATGCATCAGTATAGTATAATTATATATGTGCATGTATACTTGCCTTTATGCTATACATTCCCTATTATTTTCTCTTTCAATTATTTGACTGTACATTTCCCTTGTTATACTAACTGAACTGTATGTACATATCACTTCCCCCTTTATTTGATACTCATGACAAAAATTTTCAACTTATAAGATTCCAAAAATGTGTAACTTACAATGTGTCAAGAATATGTGAATGGGTGTTCTTGATTTCTTCAAGCAATTTCTCCCATTTTTATTTTAAGAGTCCTAGTGTCATGTGCTCTAGCTCTAGCCTTGCGTGCATATCATAAATGTTGTCTAGGACAGACATTTGTGGGGTGGCAATTAGTGTTTTTTCCTCTGTCATATATTTCTGCAGTAGTGAGAGTGTCGATAAGCGTTGTTCCTGAATCTCATTTACCTCATCTCTAAACTTGGTCTCTACAATTTGAATGTCCTATCTCAATTTTTGAGCTTGCTTGAGTTGCTCATTGTGCAATTTTATTGCCTCTTCACTATTCGTCAGACTTTGTGCACTTGTCTGAAGCTCAGAATCTATTAGTGTTTGTTGGAAACAATTGTTTAATTGTGTGTTGTCCTTGATGTTACACAAATGTCATATCAGTCATTAGACAGAGTCTACCGAGCTAAGAATGTTCAGCAAGGCAGTTTACCAGAGTCTACCGAGT
>MU228111.1:975923-1025301 GCA_018584345.1 Thuja plicata
CTCAGTTATGCTGGCCAAATTTCGTTGAAAATTACTTCCTATAACTCCTAGAAAACAATAAATTAGGTTGTCTATAGTTCAAACTATAGAAGAAAATAAAATACTTAGTCTCTTGGTTATTGCTTTGGAAAAAATTAAATAAAAAAAAAAGAGAGTCTCTGTAAAAATATAGAAAAGTCCACCAGTGGAGAAAGGAAATAGAAAAAGACCAAAAAAAATAAATCCCTATTCTAAATTCCGTAAATCAAAATTATTTTTAAAAAAAATTAAATTAAATTAATTTTCCTTGACATAAAAAAAAGCGCAGCTTTGAAAATATTTTAAAAAACAATTTGTTTTAAAAAAAAAATTTAAATAAATTTAGGTGGCGGGGGCCACCACACCCCCCACCACCGTGGGTTGCGCTGAGCGCGGTTCCCACTGCCAAGCGGTGGGCCCGCAGGGTCTGCAGACTCCCACTACCCAAGGCAGTGGGGCCGCAGTACCACTGCGGTACCCACTCCAGAGGTGGAGAACGCAGGGAGTACCTGCAGCTTGGGGGTAAATGAGGGGTGGGGGCCACGGGGACCCCCCCAAATTTATATGTTATGTTTTGTTGTTGTTTAATTTAATTAAATTTTATTTAATTTAAATTTATTCTGTTTAATAATAGTTATTTGAATAATGATTAGTATGAATTTTAATTTAATTAAATTTGTTTAATTTAAAATTAATTAATTAAATTTTTGTTTAATCTTTAGATTAGTTTAGTTAACTATAAATTAATTTAGTTAATTTTTAAATTGATTTAGGATCAAATTCAAAATCAATTTATTATTAAATTTTAAGTTAGTTTAAAGTTAATGTTTAATTAGTTATGTGTAAATTTGTTTTAAACTGGATTGTTAGAGAAATGAGGATTTATATTGAAAGGGAGTTATTTTTCTTAAAAGGGGAAATTAATTTTTATTGATTTATAAATCAAGGGAGCTTTATTTTGTCATTATTATAAATTGACTAATATTAATCAATGAGTTTTGTAGGTGTAAACCTAGATAATGATAGAGTCATGATGGGACAAAGTTGATTAATGCTATGTTACACCTAAGATTTCGTAATTCTGTAATTATAGCAAGAATTGGTAATTATTACATGGGTGTGTTTATATGCTGATTTTATAAATAGATCTATAGGATATGCTAACGTTACCAATATGAAGTATTTAATTATCTTTGGATAGTAATTGTATAGGGTAAATGAATTTGCATAATTAGGGATTATAAATTTGTTTATCCCTACTTTAATACCTTATTTAATTTAATGCTCTCTGAATATGAAGTTATTATTCCATGAGGTATCTGGAGTGCGTGATTAAATAAATTCGTGTATTCTTATTTGTAGTCATGTTTTCGGGTATCTATTGGGTTAGATGACCCTAGGATTTAATCTAGAGGTTTTTGGGATTATACTCTCTGCATGGTGTTTTATGCAATGTCGTTTATGTTTATATGATGATGTCATAGTCCTAATTTCCTATACCCAACCTAATTTTGTTATGATGTGCTTTATGGTCTTATGAGTATACTATGGGTGTGTTTGTGGTTATTGAGAACCTATGTGCTCCTGAATGGGTAGGATGTGATTTGTGAGTATGTATATCTTCATGTGTTGATCTTGAGCCTAGGTAGGTTAACTAAGTGTATAGTGGGGAAGTGGCTTGCAATGGGGGTTCAAGACCCTAAGCGGTTACTAGGTAAACCCATTGGCAAGTTACTTAATAAGTGAAAATATAATACATAAAAGGGGTTTAAAAATAAATTAATAAGATGTCTGAGTCTCTACCCATGCCTTGGGTGTTGTCGCCCGATAGGATGGGAGTTGGGATCCTTGTCTTCACGAAAGGATCACTGAGCCACATAGTGTCACCTAGAGGCCAGGGTTAAGAGGTACTACTAGGGTTACCTTCAAGGTTGGACTTATGTGATGACACTTCCCTATATACAGCTTAGGTTATCCTACATGTGTCAGTTGCATTTGGCGTTGTTTAGTATTCTTTGTTATAGTTTAGATTGCTTCTAGGATCTTCCTATGCATAGAAGTACGAGGTCATGTGTGCCTTGTTTGTATTCTTGTTGTATACCCCATGTGATGGGCCTGTTACTATCTCCTCAGCATGGTGGGAGTGGACCTTTGGTTCTACATGGTCTGGTGGTAGTGATTCTTATTACCATTGAGATTTCGACGGATTCTTCTTCTTGCTTGGATGTTCCTTGTTGCAGTTTCATCTTCATGGTCTTTTGGAGACTTGTTCAGTTACTTGAGATGTATATTTGTATCATATGTTTATATTGGTTATCATCCTTTGGAGAATGCATTGTATTGGTTATTATGTATTATTACATACCCTGTGATTTGTGCAGTGGATGTTGATTAGGTAGTATACCTTATGGTATCAGTTGTATATGTAATCTTTATTATGAGATGTATGTAATTGGTTTCAGATTGTGTAACCTTTATGTCAGTTCTTTATTATTGTAATTGTAGATTAGTTTGTTTAAGTAATTCTATGTCAAGGAACCCTCGAGGAATGTTAATCATGTATGAGTTGTATTTCATGTATGTCATGTACTTCATTGTGTTGCTTCCGCATTGTTATTAATATTGTTTGTAAAAATTTAAAAAAAAATTATTCCGTGAACTTAGTGTTGTGTTTGGGTTAAGTTCTCCTGGGTTCCCTGGCAGGGCATTACATGTCATCTGTGATGTCTTTTGCTTCTGCATCACCCTTGTCCTCGTGTGTGCTTGCATCTTCTACATTAGACTTTTCATTACCTTCTAGTATATTGATGGCCTTCATCAATACTAGCATATTTCTTTGTGTGCTAGCTTGTGTTGTATCTAGAGTGGTGTCCTACTCGTCAGTTTGGTCATTTTGAGCAGTGACATCTTCATCTTTTTGTATTTTCTCTATAGGGTCTAGTTCTGTTATGTCCATGACTAAAGTGTCCTGCCATGTCTCATCAGCAACATCCATGTCTTTATTTTCTTGGGTCTCCATTTTATGTTTCTTGATCTCATCCTTAAGTGATATGAATATGACATCTTCTTTCCGAGGCTCTTTATCAAATTCATATTGTGTGATGTCTTGAATGTCAAGATCATCCATGACTTTGTCCAAATCTATTGGTTCAATATCTTCAACATTGTCCAAAGAAATGTGTTGAGGACTTGCCTTATCTTTCTCCTCCTCTCTATGAGGTGTGTCAATGAGAAGTAACTATTCCTCATGACTTGTTGACTCTGTAGGAAGATCTAGGAGTTTTCTCCATTTAGTTTTGGTCATTGTCTCTAGCTCTATGAACTTATCCTCTAGCACTTTGTAAGCTCTTATTTTGGCTATAAATTTTCTTGAGTGTTTCTTAATTATCTCTTTTATTTCTTCTATTTTATATTTGGGAGGCATAAGTGTGACAAGTACCCTCTCCCTTACTTCTCTTTTGGTTTGTAGAGCATATTACCACTGTTGAGATATTCTCTTACCCAGTTCTTTGGGTATTTGATTGACAAATTCAGCTGGTACATATTTGAATTTTACCATTGACCTGATGATTGCCTCTTGTATTTTATTTTGGTCCTCTGGTTTGAGTGTATCCTATTGTCTAATTTTCTTATCATACATGGTGTCAGATGCAGCAATAGATTCAACAGCCTCACCAATTATTTGATCTCTGAAATTATTCTTCACTGCATCAGGCTCCTCTTTAGAATCCTCTATGTCAACTTTTGTCTTGACCATTCTTTTCCTCCTCGTAGTGGGTGTAGCCTTCATAGTTTTCTCCCTAGTTTGCTTTGTTGGCTACTTCCTCTTATAGGTCCTTACTTGACCTTTCTTAAGAGGTATGGTTTTTGTCTTTGCAGTTTTACTCCTTGTCCTTTGTTTCTTTGTAGGAGGTGGAGGTGTATCAGACTCAGTTGCCTCAGAATTTGATTTATGCTCATCTTCCCCTTCAAAATGGTGCCATGTTAATCGATTTCCTCTGTTTGTTCTTGTTCCTCCACATTGATCGATAGAATCATTTTAAGATTTTTAACCATCTTATTCTTCTTATTGATAGTCTTTTTTATTTCTAGGCCTCTTTTTATCTTTGATCTGGCCTCTTCATAGGCTTCAAACCTTGGTTGTTTGCTGTCAATTGGCTCATTGAACAATGCATCAATAGCATTGGTTGCTTGATCTATGTTGATTTCATAATCAAGTGGGGCTGACCAAGTTGTCCTTGCTACAACCGGTTTTATGTGGGTAAAGTCTGTATCCACCATAAAACATATCTCATCCCTATGTTTTTCAATCAGTTGCTCAGGGATTCTTGTTCTTTCCATCATCTTTTCCTTGAATTCAAGGAAGTATACAATCATAACTGATTCAAATTTATCTCCTAGTGACTTAATTAGTTCACTAATTTGTAGTATCATCGGCTTTGTAGTGTCCCATTTTACTTTTCCTACTGAAGGAAAGTATTCTTGAAAGTACAAAAATATACACATGATAAGTGAGCCGAACTTATATGTGTTAGTCTTTGCAGACGTTATTGTGTTCATGTTCTCATCAAGTTGTTTCAATAGGATCTCACATACATCCATATGTATGCCCTTTGTCACTATTTTTTTAGTTGTGCTTATTGATGTTGATGATATTTTGTTCAGCCTGCTTGCTTGAAAGATCTTGTAACCAATTACACATGCACCTAACCTAAGTTTCTCGTCGATGATGGTTTTCACTTTGAGACCTCTGTTATCCCATTCAGCTTTTGTAAGCTTTTCAACTTCTGGCCTGGAAGGATGCTTGTGAGCCTTAGGCTTGTCGGTTATTGGATAGCCAGTGACAGCATGAAGGAAATCCTTAGTGATTTGCTTCAGTTCATCTAGCCATAGCTTTTGATCATACATTCTACTAAGTACCAACCTAATCTAGTCAGTTTTGAAGTCCCTTAGGAAATATAGGGTATTGGTTATTACCTTCACTTGCAGATGCTTATGTTCATCTTTTAGGTTTCCTTCTGCATCACAAAGCTTCTTGTAAGCTTTATCCATCTCCAGATCACCTATTTCAGCAATCTTATAGTGAATATAGGACCTTACATCCTCTATTAACAAAACCCTAGGTGGAATCTTAGAAAATGTGTCTGTTTCATTGGGTTGCAATGTGATCTCCAGGCATATCTTTTATTTTGGCTCTACACAGGTGTTATTCTTGATTAACCTAACCACATTCTTCTTATCAGTCTTGATATTAGTGGTTCTTGAAGTGGTTTCTCTCTCTCTCTCTCTCTCTCTCTCTCTCTCTCTAAAGACCCTAAGACTAAAAATGTATACAAGATCACAAGCCACAAGTCGGCCAAAAAAGATCACATCCTATAAGAAGAAGAAAATGTATTACAAAAAATAGGTCAGAACCCAAATCATTTAGAATAACCTATAATTAAATATTTAAGAGATATGATCATACAATAATGTCGGCCTCAGCTGTAATAATGAGCTGGCATTATTGCGCATGGATATTACCATCAAAAGATCAGGAAATCGATCAGAAACACCACAACCAACTGGAAAAATGAAGAACAAAAAAGGATCAGACCAATCTTAAGATATCTTCTCCAAGAGATAATAAAAAAAATATGCGATAATAGAAAAATGTTCCCCAAGATTTGTAGAACAAACCCATAGGACTACGTCGGATAATGAGCCAAGTGGAGCAACTTCCACCTAAAATGCCAAAACTGTCCAACTAGAATAGAACAGCAAACAAACTAAAATGAAATCTTTTTGCTTAATGCAAGATTGCCAAGATCCTAAGATGCTCCTGCATTATACATATAGGGTTAATAAAAAGTGAGTCTCTCACTTTGCAATTGTAGAAGAAATCCACAACTGAAAAAAAAACATTTCATTTTAACCTTAGGCTTCCCAACCCTCATGGTTAAGAATATGAACCTGCACACCCAAACTCTATGATCTTATCTCCACATCCTTTGCACTAAAATAGACCAGCCAAAAAATCCAAAGGAAGAAACAAATAGATTAGCCACAAAACAAAAATCAAGATCTGCACTCTTCTTCAAAAACCCACTTATCATCCTCAACCACTCATTCTCATCACACATCTCAATTCTTTTTGTCAGTAGTCCTTCATCAACCAGGAAATCTGGAACTTCACTAAATACACCACCTTTATCCTTCTATCATTCATCCATCTTTATCACCATCAACAACTCTATCCTCAAATTAGTCTTCATATTCACTCTTAGCATATCCATCTTCATGATCAAATGCTCATCTTTGTCAATGAAATACAGTCTCTCTTTCCACACCTGATCTACAATATAAGAAACAACATCCTCTTTCATACATTCAACCCAATTACTACCAATACTAATCAAGGAGCACATCTCTTCTCTATCACACCCTCTAGGTAATCTCTACAACAAATTAGCCTTTAGCTGAAACAAGTTAGTATGTGTAAGAACATAAAAGGGACTAGAAAGCATATTTAGGTAACCACAAACCCTAAACAATATGCTACCCTAACTAATCTAACATTAAAACCATTTGAAACAAGAGTTGAAACATATGCAAAATAAAAAAAACTCCCTTCAAATGTAGTTCTAATGTCCTTTCTTCTCCATAATGAGATTAATGTTTCTCTTTGCACGCACACTTTGCACAAGAAACCAAGTTTGCTAATGAGAGTACTAGAAGATTTATGATTCTTGATGTTCTCAAAAAACTTTTTACGTTTATCAGAACGATGTGTCCACGTAGAAGCCATTGAACGTCGACTATATTCCAAGGCCTGATCTGATTCTGACGATTTAGAAGATATGTCGTGGACTGATGCCACAAGTTGTCTCACATGTTGTTGAGGATCTTCCACATCTTGTTGATTTCTTGGTGGGGGATTATATTGCTGACATTGTGTCACATAGTATGGTTGAGAAACTTGCAGTTGATATTGGGGTGCATATTGTTGTTGTTGATTTTGTGCCCCATGTTGTTGTTGTTTTGACACATTTTGTTGTTGTGCGACATATGGTTGTCGTTGTTGAACATATGGTTTTTGAACATGTTGTTGTTGTTGTTGAACATGTTGTTTTTGTTTTTGAGCATACTTCTATTGTAAAGCACATTGTTGTTCCTGTATATATTGATGTTGTAAAGCATGTTGTTTTTGTTGCACATATTTTTGTTGTAGACCATGTTGCTACTGCTGTACATATTTTTGGGTATGTTGTTTTTGTTGCTAGAGCACTTGTTACACCTTTGGACCTTGCACATGTTGTACAGTAGGATGAGATTCTTGACCTATCGACATTGTCAGTTATTGCATGTTATGATCTTGTTGAAATCCAAGCGGTCCAAGTATGTCATCAAGATTTGCATTCTTATGTTTTGCTGGTTGTGCTTGAGACATCATGTTAACTTGGGCTACAAATTTAGGTTTCACTACATCCATAGGTGGTGCTTGTTGAGCCACTTGGGCTTGTTGCACTTGTTGTGTTACATGTGTTGGTTGAGTCACCTTAGGTGGAATTGGTGTAATATCCACAAGGCTCTTCTTCTTTTGATCTTGCAATTGATTTGGTATAGTTGTAGCAGTTGCATTTGATACATCAAATGTGGATACCCTTGGTGGTTCATTAAATGGTCCTTTGGACATTGTTGAATTTGAAGTGCTTCCTAGGAATGTTGTATGTGCTACCAAAGTAGGACCACTTGGTTGTGTTTCTTCAAAAGGGGATACATTTGGCATCCCCTAAGGAAATGCAAACATCTCATTTGATCCTTTGGCAAGCGATTCTTTAAATCAATCCTCCATGTTATTTTAGGACCCTTTTTAGGGATTTGTGTAGCATCCATCATCTTGGGAGGAGGGAGTGCAACTTCTTTAAATAAAGGATTATCCAATGGTAAATACTTTTCCCTTGGAGGAATATTGACAATTAAATCATTTCGCTATCATTTTTGTGTTAGCTCCATAGTTGATTCATCGAAAGGTTGTTCTCACTTTTCTCTATCCTGCACCTCTAAGGCTTGGTTCTCTTCCAAAGTAGATGGTTCTCTTCCAAAGATCAATGAGCTTTGACAATGCACCCAAATAATGATGATTGGAAATGATTGAGAAGAACCAATGAGTTTTGATGGTGTTGTAAGATTGAAATTGAAATGCGGAAACATCGATGATCTTTGACATTGTTCCCGAAATGATAATTAGAAATAGTCTTGAAAATAATGAACAACACTATTGAATTGATATTGATAGATTGATAGCGATAACATCGATGATCTTTGAAAATGTTATCCAATGGCTGATTAGAGGATACAAAGCATCGATGATCTTGGACAATACTCCTAAAATGATGACAAGATTGATTGAATTAAAATAAGGTTTGATTGATTGGTTTGAAATTGGATTAATTAGGTATCGATGATCTTGGACAATGCCCTAGAATGGTCAGAATGAGTCTAGACAATTCTTCAAATGATTAGGAATAGAATAGGATAGGTTTGAATCAATTTAGGAAGCTTTGGAATGGTTTAGGTTCAAATAGGATTAGTTTAGGATCGAATAGGATCAGTTTAGGTTTAATCAGAATGATTTGGAAGATGATCGATTTGATAAGGAAAGTAGAATTGTTAGTAAACAATTGAACAATTTTGTAATATTCAATCATCGACGAAAAACACAATGTTGTCATATAATAAAGATCATATGCGCAACATAGAGGAATAATTAGGTCACAAAACAATGTTTCAATTGTAATGCTAAAAATGTTAAAACAAGTAGACCAACAAGCTCAAACCATTTTTAGATGTCTACATTTTTCCCCTCTTTCATACAATGCGATTATGATCATTGTGTTAAATAATCCTAAAGAAAATAGCATTAGAACATGCCCCAGTGATACTGGGATACATAGTCTCCCCCTCAAGAAATCGTCTGAAAAATGTAAATGATAGATCGATTTGTTGATAATGTCGAGATGAATCCACAGTAATGATCAGATCAAAAATTAGAGGTCAAACGCAAAATATATGGGGTTCAAAGTGCCAAAATCATCACAACCAATACAAAATGCAAGGGTCGTACGTCCATCTAGGCAACCAAGAGGATATAAAAGGGCTTGGAAGGGGTTTTGGAGCTCATTTTCACTCTCTCATTTGGAAGAATTGAGCTCTGGAGCAAGGAAGATGGATCGAGTGCCAATGGAGAATTAGCATGGGGAACGAGTTCATAGCTACCGACGACAGGCCAATGCAGGACTTGAGGTGAGTACATCTGGTCCTCTTAGTGGTTTTCATCTTTGCACACTTTCCTAGGTAGCTTTAGGGGTCAAATGGGGGTCAAAAGGGCCCTACAAGGGTCCACATGTGCCACCTACATAGGTCACATGCCCACTTGTGTAGGTAGCGTAGGTGGGTTGACCACCTGCATAGCCAACGCAGGTCAGAGGCCATTCTATGTAGGTGGTTAGATAACCTGCGCATGTTGTCAGAAAGGCCTCAAAATGGGGTATGGGGGTTCCTAAACCAACCTAAACTTCCCTAAACTAGTCAAAACCCTAGGACAAGGTCAAAATTAGATCAAAGTAGGTCAAAATAGGTCCTAGGTTGGTCAACAAGAAATAGAAAGTACATAAAGTTGACCAAAGTTGTATGGTGATTACAGGAGGAGCTACCAGTTCCACAGACATGGGAGAGCAGATCAGCATGTCTAGATATATGTCATCGGTTGAGAAATCATGAGAGACAAATATTAGCCTCTCTAGGATTATATTACATTACATACATGCTTGAGATTAGGGCAAACTGGGGGTTGATTACAACATTAGCCGAGTGATGGCACTCAGAGACTAGTTTATTTCACCAGCTGACAGGGGAGGTGACCATGACTTTGGAGGATGTATGGTGCATCCTTAGGATTTTGATACATGGAGAGTTGGCCGAGTACAATCCTACTATAGGGAGGTTAGCATTACATAGACAATTTGATAGTGATGATGATGACCTAGACATCTGGTATTACAAGATCCGGTGGGAGACGGTCATGAGGCAGCATGATAGTTTGATTGCTATTATCTATGGGATTATTGCATGTCTATTGGTACCGAATAGACGAGGCCATAGATTCCCTATTGGCTGGGGGAGAGTCCTTGAGAAGATGATCATGGAGGGTATAGTGTTCACATGGGGGCCATGTATGCTTGCGATGACCTCTTACCAGCTCCATTAGGTCGCTTACAAAGGAGGACTATCGATCAGTAGTGGGATCACATTATTGTAGGTTTGGGCATACAAGCACATAGTTGTGTTTTGAACCATTGCTCAGAGAGTGAATTTTCTAGAGATGCCATAAGTTTACTGTTATCGAGGGGCACTAACACAAGGGCCACTAGGGTACACATTACATTTTCATTATGAGATAGATCTTCTCAGACACTTCACCTGGAATCCATATAGAGATTTCCCTGGATGGGAGGATGATATCGAGTAGCTTCCATACTGCAGACATGAGAGGTACCTCATTGGGAGGTTCATCATGGGTCACACAGTTGTTGAGATGCAGCTTCCAGAGTGAGTCCAGTGATAGTTTAGAGAGATATAGGGAGTACTGATAGGTACAGCTTTGTTTGCTTGGTCAAGGGCCGAGGCCAAGACATGGGGTGTAGCACTCAGGCCTCAGGTGGTATATGTAGAGTTTGATTGGTTACAACCTAGACAATGGGGAGCAGGTGCAGATGTGGTATATGCAGGGACCACAAATGAGTATGATAGATGGTTCACTTTGCATAGGCTGATTCCTCTAATAGATCTAGACGTGGTGATACCGAGAGTGTGGGTGCCCAGAGATGAGAGCACCGAGGAGGAGGATGAGGATGAGGGGGATGAGGAGGAGGATTCAGATGAGGATGATGATGATGATGAGGATGATGATGAGGAGGAGGAGGAGGATGATTATGATGTAGATAGGGATCTCGGTGACATGTCGATGTAGATGGATGAGGATAGGGATGAGCCACCACATGGGGATGACATACAGGGTCCTAATGATAGGTTTGAGGATCAGAGATAGTGCATCATAGAGCTTACGAGCCAGATAGATTAACACTAGAGAGAGATACAAATAGAGCTGCATGGGCTACAGAGCATGCATCATGGACTATAGATCATGCATCATGGACTTTAGATCATGCATCATGGATTGTCAAGTGATGAGTGCTCACAACATAGATGGATAGGTTGACAACAGAGAGGGACACATTGTCTGCCTCTCAAGATATAGCTATGGCTAGGGCACAGAGAGATGAGGAGGAGTCACTATATTTTATCAGTACCATCAGTGATTCCCGTGCACATAGCGTTGTCAAGATTCTAGGGGATGCCCGAGTAGAGTCATAGTATTGGAAGGATATGTATAGGAGAGAGGTACTGCAAGAGCAATGGGTACCGAGTTACAGAGCATCATCCAGCAGGTCACATTCTCGTAGGACACAGAGCAGCGGGGGAGTACTGGGACCAAGGGGGCCACCTAGATCAGGGAAAATAGGGCATCACATAGGGGGAGCCTCATCTTCCAAATAGGACAGGGATCAGGAGGACCAGGAGAGTAGGGGTTGACAGGAGGTCTCTCTAGTAGAGGGACAATTTTGATAGACATGTGATATGTTATGAGCCTACGGGCCTTAGTGTATACAGACACCTTGATTTTTGCACTCTGATACTTTTTGAGACACATATATATGGTATGCAGCTATTTTATGATGCACAAGATGGATGCTTATGTATATGCTCTACTTTCTTGTTATATGATGATGCTTATATATTGCAATGTATTGCCTTTGTTACGCAATAAAATTTTCTATGGATGCAGTAATTTTTTTTTCTTTTTTTTTTGAAATATATGAATGCAAAATGCAAATGTATGTTTGAAATTATTCTCATGTATAAATGAATGAATGCAAAAATGCACATGTTTTTGTTTTTTTTCCAGTGTATGAATGTTTTTATGCAGGATGCACTTATTTTTTATATACCAGAGTACTAGACCAAGGTGACTGCAAGGAATGACTAAAGAAGTGTTAGTAGAAAGCAGAAATTAGATGAAGAAATGTTAGTAGAAAGATATTGGCTTTCAAAAGTGCAATTTTGTGATAAGAGCTTATTTTGATATTGTAAAAGTGGATGCGATGCATCGTGGCACAAAATCCAAAGAGAAAAAGTTGTCCTTTTTTCATAAACAAACACGATGTAGACAGAGGATGATCTTCTTTGTCCCAAAAGCATGTAGCAGACATGCCCCAGAATTTCATGAGATCATCAAACAGGCAAAAAAAATAACGCGAAAAAGTGGTCATGAACCATCCCGGCTACTCTCATAAGATCAGATAATATCATCGAGTAGCATAGGAACATGAGAAAAAAATAAAATAAAAAATACTCACTAAAACAATGTGAGCCAACAACCATTCTAATCTTTTGTTACTTGCATTAAATGTTCATTGATTGGTAGCTTAGATTTGCAAGTTGATTGATTTGATAGTTGATTGATAGCTTGGACAAATTAGTTGATAGAAAAGGTTAAAAGATTGAACAGTCCAACCAGATTGAATGTTGAGTCACAATGATTCAGATCACATATGATTGCGTTAAGCATAGATTGATGATTCTTCCACTAATGTCAGCAAACATGATGTTCGATTCACAAAAAGAAGACAAGTATGTACAGATTTATTACAGATTTTTTTGAAGAGATTTTGCAATTTTTAGGATTTTTGATATATTTAGATGTTTTTGGTCTTTTTTCAGGATCGTATTTGAATTTTTAGCAATTTTTTCAGGACATTATGTAATTTTTAGCAATTTTTTCAGGACATTATTTGATTTTTTTGGAAATTTTGCTTATTTGGATTTTTAGGATTTTTTTCAGGTCATTAAGATATTTACAATGTGTTATCTCCACAATCAAATAGTCAAGGAATATCATGGGTAAACCATGTTCAAGGTCTTTCCCCCAATTCAAATTCAAATTCAAAGATGCTCAGTGCCAGGAATCTGCCCCCAGACAACAAAGAGGCTATATACAGAGGTCAAAAAGATAGATAGACTGGGTATACCAAGGGTAAGACAAAGAAGATCAACTAGTTACAGGCCATAAAGGGGCACTAGGGTCGATGAAAATTGAAATATGTGATCAGGAAAGGACATCAGGATACCAAGTGGAACCATGATAGACAATGGAGAAACAACTTACTACGCGTGGTGCCTGTTTGCCAGGTTTTCACCATGGTACTTTCCCAAAGTGCCTGTTTGCTAGGTTTTCATTTGCGGACGGGATTTTTCTCTTGATTTATATTTTTGCATGCCAAGATGCCTTTTTTCGGGTTTTCATCAAGACAACCATTTTTTCTCTTTTTTGATTTTTTTTTTGATATTTTCTCAGAAATTTTTGCAATTTTTTTGTACTTTTTTCAGGAACTTTTTGAAATTTTTTTTTGTACTTTTTTCAGAAAACATGCATAATACTTACGGAGGTGCATGATGTTCACTGCCTCTAGCAATGTTTGTCCCTTCAGTGTTGCAAGCTGATACACTCCAGACCCATATGATGTTGTGACTATGTAAGGGTCATCCCAATTTGGTTCAAAGTTTCCAGCCTTCTCTCTATGTGGCTGGGTTTTATAATTCATCTTTAGAACCAAGTCTCCAATCTCAAAATGGCGAGCTTGGACTTTCTTGTTGTAACTCTGTTTTAGATGGTTTTGATAGGCTTGCAAGTGTACCAAGGCAGTTTGTCACTTCTCATCAAGCATTTTGAGCTCATGTAATCTGGATACTCTATACTGCTCATCATCAACAATGCCTTGTAAGGATACTCTCAATGAAGGAATTTCAACCTCGAGGGGTAATATGGCCTCACCACCATAGACTAGAGAGTATGGAGTAGCACCAGTGGGGGTGTGAATGCTGGTCCTATAGGCCCACATAGCTGGGTTGAGTTGTAAGTGTCAATCACAGCCAGCATCATTGAGAGTCTTTTGTAGGATCTTAATGATTGTTTTGTTAGATGCCTCTTCTTGGTTGTTGCCTTGTGGATAATAGATTCTAGAAAATCCATGATGGATTTTGAATTTCTCACAAAGCTGTGTAACATCCTTGTTCTAGAATGGGCTACCATGGTCAGTAATAATGGCCAGAGGAACTCCATAATGACAAATGATATAATTCAGGATAAATCTGGAAACTTGTTTTCCGGTGATGTATGTCATGGGGATAGCTTCCACCCATTTGGTAAAGTACTCAATGGCCATGATGATGTACTTGTGGCCATCAGAAGATAGGGGTTTGATCTTCCCTACAAGGTCAAATACCCATTGAGAAAAGGGCCATGGAGAAACCACTAGATGTAGATCCTGTTCCAGGGCATGAATCAAATTATCATGAATTTGGCACTTGTAACATTTCTTAGCAAATCTATGAGCATCTTGCTCCATGGTGGGCCAGTATTATCCTGCTCGAACAAACTTATTGGCAAGACTCAAACCATTGAAATGTCCACCACAAATACCATCATGGACCTCATGTAAGGTAGTGTCAACCTCTCATGAATCGAGGCATCTAAGGAGGTTTTGATCATAGGCTCTCCTATAAAGGGTATCACCAATGATGACATAACTGGAGGCTTGACAGACAAAAGCTCGATGCTTGTTTTGGGATATGGCAGGTGGTAATATCTAGGCGTGTAGGTAGTTGTAAACATCTTGATACCAAGGGGAATCAAGACCAATAATGTAACACATGAGCTCGAATTGTAGAATGTTGAATGACGGAAGCAATAGCTACTCAATGAGAAATTCACATCTCTCTCCATTATTCAGCATGTCGATCATAGATGCAATAGTGGCCATAGCATCTTTTTGTTTTGTATGTACCCATGGAAGTTGGTGGAAACTAATTGTGACAAATTTCTCCTTGAGAAAGTTAGCCAACTATTTGTAAGGTACTAGCTTTTCATCCTTAGTTTCATAGTCATCAGTGAGCTGGTGAATGACTAGTTGAGAATCACCATGCACCTTGAGGTGCTATATTTTCCATTGAATAGAAATTTTGATTCCAGTGACTAGTGCTTCATATTCGGCGATGTTGTTGGTACATGCAAATGTGATTCTGTAAGATTTGAGTATGACATCACCTTGTGGGGTGATAAACATGATGCCTACCCCTGATCCATGCCTAGTATGTGAGATGTCAAAGTATATTTTCATTTCATTAGATTCAGTGAAGGCAAAAATGGACTCATCTGGGAATTCTGAAAGCAACGGGTGATCATCAGGAAATGGTGCCTCTGCGAGCTGATCTACTATCACCTAGCCTTTTATTGCTTTTCTATCTACATACTCTATGTCAAACTCACTCAGAAGCATGATCCATTTGGCTAGGCAACCCATGAGAGTGGATTTGCCTAAGAGATACTTCAATGGATCAATCTGGGATACAAGCATGGTTTTCTAGTGTAGCATGTAATGTCTTAACTTCTGTGTGGAAAAAACCACAACAAGATAGGCTTGTTCAATGAGTGAGTATTTTAATTCATATCCAACCATAGTTCTACTGATGTAGTAAATAGCTCTTTCTCATCCTTGTTCATCATGCTATGCAAGAAGGGCACCCATTGCAATTTCTGTGGTAGAAATGTACAAGATAAATGGCTTCCCTGGAATGGGAAGCATCAAGATTGGTGGATGCAATAGATAATATTTCAATTGTTGGAACGAGTGCTCACATTTTTCATTCCAATGGAAAGTCACACCTTTATGTAGCAGATTTTGAAATGATTGGCATTTATCTGTGAGTTCTACAATAAATTGGCGGATAGACTGTAGTTTCCCTTACAAACTTCTCAGCTTCCTTAGAGTGTTTGGCGGAGGTATTTCTAAAATGGCTTGCACCTTTTCAGGATCCACCTCAATACCTCATTGAGAGATGATATAGCCTAGGATTTTTCTAGAAAAAACTCCAAAACAACATGTTTTGGGGTTCAAGCAGAGCTTATACCCTTCCATTCTTTCAAAGATCTATTCCAGAATACTCAAATGATCTTTCCTGGTTGTAGATTTGTAGAGGAGGTCGTCAACATAGTCTTCCATTAAGATGTGCATGAATTCATGGAATATTGTGGTCATAGTCCGTTGATAAGTTGCTCTGAAATTCTTGAGGCCAAAGGGCATGACATTCCAACAATAGGTTCCCCAAGGACATGTCAAAGTTGTCTTGGCTTGATCCTCAGGAGCAATCTGAATTTGGTTGTAACCAGAGAAGCCATCCATCAGTGATAGCATCTCGTAACCTATAGTCATGTTGACAATAATGTCAATGTTGGGCAGAGGAAAATCATCTTTAGGGCATGCCTTATTTAGATCACAGAAATTAGTGCATATCCATATGCCCCCGGTGTGCTTGCTAATAGGAACCAGATTGGAAATCCAGTCTACATAATCAATAGGTTTGATAAATATAGCATCCATAGCTTCTTCAATTATGATTTTACCAGTAGAGCTATTTGGGGATGCATTTTTCTTATCTTCTATTTTACTGGCTTCACACCTAGCTTCAGAGGGAGGTGATGAAGAGCTAACTAAAGATCCAGGCCAAGTATGTCAGCATAGGACTAGGAAAAATTGATCTGGTGCTCAAGGAAGAACCTGACAAACTCATCCTTCTCTTCTGGTGAGAGTGATGCTGCAACATGTATGATCTTGGGGTTGTTTGGTGTTCCCAAGATAATTTTCTCGGTCATTTCAATGAGCAATGTTGACTTCTCCTTTGGAGGGGGTATGTCCAGTCTTCCATCCTCAAGTGCCTCAAAGAGTTTTCACCCTCAGATACATCCTTTGTTTTTACTTTTGCATGGTCAACTGGCACCTTTTGGTTTTCACCACAAGACCTATTCTTTTTATTTTTTTTATTTTTTATTTTATCATTTTCAATTTTGCGACTAGAAGTCAGAATTGACTCCCCAAGATATGCAGTAGCAACAAGGTCAATGGAGAACCCTTTTTGTGGTTTCCAGATGGCATGCCCTCTCAAAGCTCAAAGAATTTCACTAGTGCTTCATCATTTTTTAATCAATCCAAGCTCAGTGGCCCTTGCTCATCCCAATCAATAAGCTCAGGGTAGACTAGGGGGATGTCATCGTCAGTGGTGCAGATGTTTTCGAGGCTAGAGGTAAAAGCAAATATGTAAATATTAGTGTCTTCAGAGTCAGAGACTTCATGCACTGAAGGTTCAGGACTGGGATCCCATAAAATTCTAGCCCAGGGATCAAGATTGGTTTTTGGAGGAGGGGGAATTATGTTAACATGTTTGTCTACCATAGGCAATTTTGTAGGGTCAGGGAAGAAATGGTCAAGCTCATAAGAACTAGAGGAATAGGACGTCCATTCCCATTCATTTGAATCAGTAGTGTACTCACAACGGGGATCCTCAGATGCCTTTTCATCATTTGAAACCTCTACATTTTTACATGAGGCCATTTTGGCATTCAAAGAGCCAATTCCTAATGGTTTGAATCCAATGCCCAGATGAAGGGGATGGCCCTTTGCAGTAATTGGTTCAACAATTCCTTGTTTGTGTACTCCAAGACCACTATGGCCATCATATCATTTTTTTTGCATGAGTGTGAACCTGGGCCCATATCTTTTGATGGGTATCTCAGAGGGATCTAGTTCTTGCTTCTATTAATCTTGAAAAATCTAGTTGGATGCATTGTCATATACATGTTCTTCGTGCAAACCTCCCCATAGAGTGAATGTAGGTGAGTGCATAACCTTCATGGTAGTTTTGGGTGGTTGTGCTTGCAATAACTTTGGTTTGCCATAATACTTTTGGGAGAGAGGAAGCTTCCCAATATGAAAATATTATGCCATGGTATACCCTCCACACCCTTTATCTTCAATCTTCATCTTTCCTTTGATCAATTTTTCAAGGGTGGCTGCGTCAACATATTTGGAGGAATTGGATGAAATGGCTTCGCTATTGGTAGGCACCTGTTGTGTGTGCCCTTCTCTCAAATTAGCACAAAATTGAAAATGGTTAGGATCACCTAGAACGGTGATCTCAACTTCATTGTGAGATAAATTTAGACATTGATGGTACGTAGAGGGAACCACCTTCATGGCATGGATCCATGGGTGTCCTAAGATCATTTTATAGGGCAAGTCTAGATCCAAGACTTGCAACAATGTGTTTTCAGTAACCAGACCAATTTTGATGGGTAGTATGATGACTCCTTTAGAAGGACATTCAACGTCATCATAGGCCTTTATTGTGATTCTCCTTGAAGGATCAATGTCACTCTCATTATAACCAAGATCAAGAATGACCTTCAAAGTGTAGATATTAAGTCCTGCTCCATCGTCTATCATGACTCGCCAGACTTTGGCATTATGCACAAAGACTTTGAGATGGAGAGGGTCATTATGGCCAAGCAAGTCATGTGGAAAATCATCTTTGGAAAATATGACATGCTGGGATGCAAAGAAGTGCCCCATCATGGCCTAAAACTGGTTAGTGTCAATGTCGATCGGAATAGTGGACTCTTTCAAAGCTTTGTCAAGGACTTCCTTGTGCTGAGGGGATGTGCACAACAAATCAAGGTAGGGGTCTTACCCAACTGGTCAACAAGGTTGTAATATGAAGGTACCCTGGGTTTTGATGGTGTTTCAGGCACAGTAATCTTGGTACGACGGGTAGCGACTGCGCATTGAGGGTTACTATCCTAGAAGGTCAAAGTGGAGACATGTGAGTTGGCCTCAGAGAAACAATTGATGGTATAGTCATGATCGGTCTGAGTATAATTGACATTGTTCTTGGAATTTGAATTTGACGTAGAGGCATTCCCATTTTCATGATCAACCAAGGGGTTTTTGAAGATAGTATGGTGAGTGTTGGAAGATCCCACTGTGGGTTCAACTTCAATCACACCTTGATCAATAAGGTCTTGGAGTTGTGTTTTAATTGGTAGCAAGAATTGGTTCTATGTCCCTTCATCCGATGATAATATAAGTAATTGTTGTTGTCCCACCAAGGGGGTTTCACTACTAGGGGATCACGGATCTCAGGTAATTGAATGTAATTGTTTTTCAATAACTATTGCAAGACCGAATGGAGTGGTTCACCCAATGGTGTGAACTATCTTTGTGGTCCATCTCTATTTCTCAGCAGTCAACATTGCCAATTTTATTGTGCATTATCATTTTTCTATGCTTGAGGTCGTGTTGGAGATGGAGTTGGAGGTGGCACTTAAGTAGTTGTTTGTGTATTGGTAATAGTAGGTCCTTTGAGACTCACTTTTTATTGTGTCATGTTAACTGTCCATGCATCAACAATACCGTCATTTGTGACATTTTTATTCCAAGACCAAAATTTCAGCTTGTCACTGGAAGTGCTCACATTCTGATTGTCCTTGTTGATTTTTAATACTCCTTTTTTAATAAGAGCATCTTCAATGTCAATTCCTTTTTTCATGAGCTTTTGAATTATACTTGGTCATTTGATTTTGAGCTCATACATCATCTCAGGTACCAGATTTTGGATAAATAATCAAATTTGTTATTCTTTTGGCACATCAAAAGGAAATTGACTCACTAAATTCCTCCATCGCAATAGGAAGGTCATAAAATATTCTCTAGCCTTTTGTTTGGTTGTGCACAAGTTAGTTAGCATAACATCACTTGATATGTTGAACGCAAAGTGAGAGATGAATTTGTCGGCTAATTCTTTCCAAGATATGATATTTCCAGGTAATTTAGAGTACCACTCCATTGCTTGACCCCCAAGGCTTCAAGGGAAGAGTCTCATAAGGTATGTGTCATTGTTGTTAACCTCAATGCAAGACGTATAAAATTTCTAAATGTGATCGATCGGATTGCCTTTCCCTTTGTATTTCTCAAACTTGGGTACCTCAAAATTCCTGGGAAAGGGAGGCATGTAAATGCTTGGATTGAATGGATTAGGACACATGTCTCATTCCATATAGAGTGTCTTTATGTCCTTGAACTGTAGATCATTTAGTTGCTTCTACAAGTGTTGGATTTATTGAAGCATTTTGTCATTCTGCGAAGGCTTCACTGCCTTTTTATGTTTATCAGAACTATGTGTCCACCTAGAAGCCATTGAACGTCAACTATATTTTGAGGCTTGATCTGATTCTGATGATTCAGATGATATGTCATGGACTAATGGCACATGTTGTCTGGCATGTTGTTGAGTATCTTCCACATGTTGTTGATTTATTGGTGGAGAATTATATTGCTGACCTTGTGTCACATAGTATGGTTGAGAAACTTGTTATTGATATCGGGGTGCATATTGTTTTTGTTGAGTTTGTGCCCCATGTTTTTGTTGTTGTGACACATTTTGTTGTTGTGCGACATATGGTTGTCACTGCTGAACATATGTTTGTTGAACATGTTGTTGTTGTTGTTGTTGAACATGTTGTTGTCTTTGTTGTTGAGCATATTGTTGTTGTAAAGCACGTTGTTGTTGATGTATATATTGTTGTTGTAAAGCATGTTTTCATTGTTTCATGTTATGATCTTGTTCAAATCTAAGGGGTCCAAGTATGTCATCAATATTTACAGTCTTACATTTTTCTGGTTGTGCTTGAGACATCATGTTAACTTGGGCTACAAATTGAGGTTGCACTGGTTGCACTACATACATAGTTGGTGCTTGTTGAGCCACTTGGGCTTGTTGCACTTGTTGTGTTACATGTGCTGGTTGAGTCACCTTAGGTGGAATTGGTGTAATATCCACAAGGCTCTTCTTCTTTTTATCTTGCAATTGATTTGGTATAGTTGTAGCAGTTGCATTTGATACATCAAATGTGGATACCCTTGGTGGTTCATTAAATGGTCCTTTGGACATTGTTGCATTTGAAGTGCTTCCTAGGAATGTTGTATGTGCTACCAAAGTAGGACCACTTGGTTTCATTTCTTCAAAAGGGGGTACATATGGCATCCCCCAAGGAAATGCAAATGTCTCATTTGATCCTTTTGGCAAGCGATTCTTTAAATCAATCCTCCATGTTCTTTTAGGACCTTTTTTAGGGATTTGTGTAGCATTCGTCATCTTTGAAGGAGGGAGTGAAAATTCTTCAAATAAAGGATTATCCAATGGTATATACATTTCCCTTGGAGGAATATCGACAGTTAAATCATTTCACTGTCATTTTTGTGTTAGCTCCGTAGCTGATTCATCGAAAGGTTGTTCTCACTTTTCTCTATCCTGCACCACTAAGGCTTGGTTCTCTTCCAAAGTAGATGGTTCTCTTCCAAAGATCGATGAGCTTTGACAATGCACCCAGATAATGATGATTGGAAATGATTGAGAAGCACCAATGAAATTTGATGGCGTTGTAAGATTGAAATTGAAATGGGGAAACATCGATGATCTTTGACAATGTTCCCGAAATGATAATCAGAAATAGTATTGACAATAATGAACAACACTACTAAATTGATATTGATAGATTGATTGATAGAAATAACACCGATGATCTTTGAAAATTTTATCCAATGGCTTATTAGGGGATACAAAGCATCAATGATCTTGGACAATGCTCCTGAAATGATGACAAGATTGATCGAATTGAAAAAAGGTTTGATCGATTGGTTTGAAATTGGGTTAATTAGGCATCAATTATCTTGGACAATGCCCTAGAATGGTCAAAATGAGTCCAAAAAATTCTTCAAATGATTAGGAATAGAATAGGATAGGTTTGAATCAATTTAGGAAGGTTTGGAATGGTTTAGGATCGAATAGGATTGGTTTAGGATCGGATAGGATCAGTTTAGGGTTAATCATAAATGATTTGGAAAATGATCAATTTGATAAGGAAAGTAGAATTATTAGTAAACAATTGAAAAAATTTGCAATATTCAATCATCGATGAAAGACACAATGTCATCATATAATAAAGATCATATGTGCAATATAGAGGAATAATTAGGTCACAAAACAACATTTTGATTGTAATGCTAAAAATGTTAAAACACATAGACCAGCAGGCTCGAACCATTTTTAGGTGTCTACAATATGCAAATCTCCATCAACATCATGTACATAATCACAAATAAGAGTCTTATCACAAGCCCTCTCATGCTCACTAAACATAATCTCATCAATATTAACACCCATATTGAAAACAACATTAGAATCAACACCTATTCCAACTAGGTTATCAGATTCAACCAAAGGAATCTCAATTCCAACTTTAGCAACCTCAATATCAATAATCTCATGATCATCCTCAATGAAAATACATTCCTTAACTAGCTCATCAGATCCAATCAACAAATTATGAAACTCATCTGTAACCACATCTATCTTGTTCTCTACAATATTTTTCAAAGCATTCATAGGTGTACATACCTTATCAAGCTTAATCTATTTCTCAGCAGTAACCCTAGCTTTCTTTTTCCTCCTCTAAACAATCCTTCTCACAGGCTAAACAATCCACCTCCTTACTGGTAGATGCCAACTCAACCTCTTCATCTCTTCAATAGATTCTTCACACTCACTCTCGAGTTCAGGATTCCTCCTCAAACTAGCCAAAGCACTAAAAAATTTAGACCTCAACTAAACCCTAAGGTCTTCATACTTCTACAGTCCATCCTATTCAACGACCTCTCTCCCTTCACAAGGTGCAACTGCCTATTTTTGGTAATCTTACTACAAGATCTCAAATTCTTCTCACTTGACAATCTATTGAACATTCTGTCAGCTTCCCTTGAACCGGTGATATGTCCACCAATAGGATGTCTCAAGGAACTCAACCCACTCCAAGCTTCACAATCAGAAACAAATACTCTCTGATCCATCCTCATGTAAATCCTATGTTGTTCTAGGTCAGATTTGCATTCTTTCATCCCACCACAAGCCCTTGTTAGAATAACTAAGAGGGGGTGAATCAGTTAGCTCCCAATTATCCTATAGTCCCATATTCCTCTACACACACACACACACACACACACACATATATATATATATAAACAATTTCAAACATATAATTCAACTCGGTGAAATGTATTCTGTAACTCAAACTTTAGTCAATAGTATTTACCGAGTATCAGTAAATAAATATCATGATTACCAATCAATGTAAATAAATTAAAGTGTAAAGAAAAATAACAATCCAGAACATTCATGCACATTGACACATAGATTTTTAACGTGGAAACCCTACTAAGGGAAAAACCACCTAGGACCGGTAACCCAAAATATTTTCACTCTTCTGAAGTGAGCTCGGTGAAGAGACAACCCTATTAAAGGTTGTAATGCACACTATTAAATGTGACCTAGTTAGAGGATTTAAAAATAACAGTTCTCTCTTGACCATGAATTCACTATAGATTCAACAAGAAAAAAATCAACATTAATTAGAATTTCATAATAAAAACTTTCACATCCTACTCGGTTAAGATATTTATCTGTAACAATGGTTAAACCTATACAACAATGATCTGATTCAAATGCAACACTATTTTGCAAATTTTTAGATCTATGCTAAGTACAAAATACTTCTAATAAGTTTGTTCACTTTAGATCATATGATTCACCATACTCTATTCTACTTAGTAATGCTCTTTCCTCTGTTGCTTGGTGAATTCTTCAAAAAATACTTGGTTCTATCTTTAACGAGTTTGATCAGTCATGCATAAAATTTGCATGTGCGCATCATAGCATCATGTAATTCATAATGAATCTCTTCTCTTATATAGACATCAAAGCTCATTTAATTTGCATCCTTCAGATTTTTCCACTTAATCTCCATTGTTTATTTTTCCGCTTAAACCATCCTCGGTAGTTGTGTTAAAAAAATGTTTCAATCTTTGTCGTCCGATCTTCATTAAATTTTTATAACCATTTGATCAACATAACAAACTTTATCTTTTACCTCAAAATCATCAATCGCCAGCTCAGCATTCTAGTTTGCCTCAGTTTGAATAAATTTCTTGGCCAATTGTTGTGTCGGTGATCCCTAGCTCAGTTATCACTATGCTCAGTATACACTATGTTACTTGGTGTTCACTGTCTCTCAGTGTATACAAATTTCTTCATTTAATGAACACACAAACTTTGTTTGTTCTATTTCTCCAATTCATAACAGATGTTTTCCACCATTATGATACTCAAATAAGTTGAAATCAATGATAATACATTAACTGGTAATGTTTATCATCACTTCTGTAACTCGGTGGGCTATGAACAAATGACTTAAAACATACAATCAATTTTAGTTCATCAATATCTCCCTTTGGCATTGATGGAAAAACAATATGAAATATTCAATATAAAATTCCATACAAAAAATGCCAAACTTATGTTCTACAACTGCAACAATTTTGTATCTCTCCCTAGGTTGAATATAAAAATTGTTTCAGTATACAAAAACTAACCATGCAGTTTTGAATTTTTTGTTCTTGAATCTCTCTTTGTATATTAGATATGTCTCTCCCTTTCTCTTTTCTCCCTTTAGTGGATAGATATTTTAGTGATCAGTCTTTCCCTTTGACAACAATGCCAAAAAGAAATATACAGCTCTTTAGTATCCAAATAAAATATCTTTGATGTTCAGTGTGTTTGGTACCTTGCAGTGTACTGATATGTCTGTGTCAGTCCAGTTCAGATTTTCATCAACATGATTGATATTCTGATGTTATGTAGGTTGATGCGACCTCCTAGTTAGCTTAGTCACCAATAGACAAGGGACGGACCCCTAGTCTACCTCTCAAGTGATGGTTTGGTGAATATGTCTGTAAGTTGTTCTTTTTATTGTACATATTGTAGTATCATTTGTTTATCTTGTACTTGTTCCTTCAAGTAGTGATATTTAATAGATATATGCTTTGTTTTTTCATGTATCATAGGATTCTTTGAAATATTAATAGCACTTGTATTATCACAGTAAATTATCACTGGGTCAGTGATCTCTTCATTCATTCCTTTCAAAAGGTGTTTGATCCATGCAATATTAGAATAGTTTGCAGTAGAAACAACATATTATACTTCTACAGTTGACTGAGATATGCATCCTTGCTTCTTAGTTATCCAATTAACTAATCTTTCTCCAATAAATAATGCTCCACTAGTAGTGTTCTTTCTATCATCAATGTTCCCAACCCAATCAGCAACAGTATAAACTTTTAGTTTGAACTTCCCTTCTCTTTTGTACCATAGTCCATAATCTTCAATATTCTTAAAATATCTAAAAATTCTTTTTATAGCAGTCATATGTGATTCTCTAGTATTAGCATAAAATCTTGCAACTATTCTAACTGTGTGTGCAATGTATGGTCTTGTGTGTACAACATACATCAACTTACCAATCATATATTTGTATAAGGTTTGATTTACCTCAGGTGTCTTGTCTTCTTTTGTCAATTTGCATCCTGTAACCATAGGTGTTCCAACTGGTTTTTATTCTTCCATTCTGAACATCTTCAATACTTCCTTGATGTATCTTGATTGAGTAATGTAGATACTTGCAGTCTGTTGTAAAATTTGAAATCCAAGAAAAAATTTGATCTCTCCAAACATTGACATTTCAAATTATTTCCTCATTTCATCAGCAAATGAAGTGCATAGGTTATCATTACCTCCAAATATAATATCATCAACAAATATTTCAGCAATAAGAGTCTTATCATCGTTTCCTCCTTTCAATACAAATTTTTGTTATCACTTGTTCTAATAAATCCAATACTTATAAGATAGGAATGTAATCTTTCATACCATGCTCTCAGTGCTTGTTTTAATCCATATAAATCCTTGTTTAACTTGCATACCATGTTTGTCTGATCAGGATCAACAAATCCTTCAGGTTGTTCAATGTATACCTCTTCTTCCAATATTCCATTCAAAAATTCAGACTTAACATCCATCTGATATACTTTGAATCTTTTATATGTTGCGTATTCAAGTAATATTCATACTCCTTCAATTCTAGCAACGGGTGCAAAATTTTCTCCATAGTCAATCCCTTCTTCTTGTGCATACCCTTTACAAACAAATATTGCTATATTTCTAGTTACATATCCATTCTCATTCAATTTGTTTCTCAATATTCATTTGGTGCCAATGACATTCTTATCACTCGGACTCAGTACTAATGTCCATGTCTTTTTTTTTTGTATCTGCTGAATTTCCTCATTCATAGCAATAATAAATTCTTCATTTTCTAATGCATCTCTAACATTCTTAGGCTCAAATTCACAAATTAAACAAGTGTTGTCTCTCAACTTACTTCTTGTCATCATGCTAGCTCTTTTATCTCCAATAATATGATTTTGTGGATGATGTCTCCTCACATATTTAGCAAGTATAGGTTCAACTCTTTATTCTTCATTGTCCTCTCCTGTAGGTCCATTATGTTTGGGTTCATGATCTTCAATTTCAGCATTTTCCTGATGCTCGGTCTGTGCTACCTATTGCCTGGTGACATTACCATGTTGCACGGTAACATTAGGAATCTATGTTCTCATTGGTCCACATAGGTCTATATGAACTAACTCCAAAATATCATTAGAATAGAAATTATTTCTCGTGAAACTAGATTTTGACATCTTTCCCATTTGACAATTTTTGCACATTACATGGTCTGGTTTAGATAAGCTCGGTAAGCCTCTAAATTTTATTTTCTTACTAATCTTAACCATGTTGTTAAAATTTACATGACAAATCCTTTTATGCCATAGCCATATATCTTCATTCTTTTCTAATAAGCAAGTAGTTTCTGCAGTATCAAGATAGAATAAGTTACCCTTTGATTGTTCATCAGTGCTGATCAATTTTCCAGTTCCATCATAGATTCTTTCTTTTCTATTTTCAAATGTGACTCAGTGACCTGTGTTATTCAACTATGAAATACTCAATAGATTATAGTCAAGCCCTTTTACCCAATAAACATTCTCACATTTGATTTGATTGTTCAGCATTATAGTACCTTTTCATTTTACTTGACAAGGTGTATCATTTCCCATTCTAACAGATCCTCCATCATAATGTTCAATAAATTCAAATTTTCCTTTATCTCTAGTCATGTGATGTGTACAGCCACTATCAATAACCCAAATGTCATGCTTACTAACTTCATAAATAAGTGTTGTTTTTGCATACCTTTTATCTTCATCTAAATCATATTTCAAAGCTACAAACACTATCTCAGTGTCTTCATCACTGTTAGAACCACTGTCATTATCTTTATCTTCAGCAATGTAACAATCCTTCTTGCCTTTATCTTTTTAATCTTGGTTATCTCTTCTAACATACTGTCAGTTTCTTCTATAGTCTTGGTCATCCTTTGTGTCATTAGATCTATCATTTCTTTCATCATTCTTTTTGTTAGGGCATCTTGCAGCAAAATGGCCAATCTCTTTACAGTTAAAACATATCAAAGGTAGTTTACCTATATATCTTCATTTACCTTTGTGAAATCTTCTAACCATTAAAGCTTCAAGTTCCTTGTCATCACTATCATTGTCATTGTTATTTCTGATTATGTGTTTGCTACTAGATTTACCAATTTTCAAAGTAGACATAAATGCGGATTCCATAGAAGGTACAATACTCTTGTCAAAATTATTCAGCTCAAAAGAAATCAATCTTCAAACAAGACTATTAATAGTAATATTATTTCCAAGTGCTGCTCTCATTTCATGTATTGTAGAGACTCTTATAGAATAATAGGCAATGAAGTTCTCATAATCTTACTCACAATAGTGTCTTCATCAATAGTTCCACCAAATCCTCGAATATCATTCACAACTTCCTTAATTCAGGTATTGTATTGTGTTATGTTTTCTCCTTCTTTCATTCTCATGTCATCAAATTTCCCTCGAAGACTTTCAGCTTTAGCTCTCAATACATTTTCATCTCCTCCATAAACTAATGTAAGCTTGTCCCACATTTTCTTGGAAGTTGTACATGTCTTGGTATCCTCAATTTCAGAATCAGTAAGTGAAGAAGAAATCTCCACCATGATAAGGTTGTGTTCATATTTCTCTTTCATTTGATTAACATTCAGAGGTCCAATAGGTAAAATGAATTCATTCTCTAGATAATCTGCACTATTATCTCCAATTCTTGATAGGTATAGTCTCATTCTACTTTTCCATGTCAAGAAGTTCTTGTTCAGCTTTGGTGTGTCTCTCTTATACATCTTGTGATCTTTAGCTTAAGTCCTTCAAAACTTTCTTCTAAGCACACTTGCTTTCATACCAATTGTTATAATAGCTTAGAGGGGGGTGAATCAGTTAGCTCATAATTATCCTACATTCTTGAATTCCTCTAGATGTATATAAAACAATTCCAAATATATAATTCAACTCGGTGAAATGTATTATGTAACTCAAACTCTAGTCAATAGTGTTTATCGAGTATCAGTAAATAAATTATGTGATTACCAATCAATGTCAATAAAGTAAGGTGTAAAGAAAAATAAAAATCCACAACATTCATGCACATTGACATAGATTTTTAACGTGGAAACCCTTCTAAGAGAAAAAACACCTGGGACCGGTAACCCAAAATAGTTTTACTCTTATGAAGTGAGCTCGGTGAAAGGCCAACCCTGTTAAAGGTTACAATGCACATTTTTTGATTAAGTAAAAATTGGATTTGAAAGGTCCTGAAACCTTGTACAAAAGGATCAAAAGATAGGCATTACTAATCAAAGTAAGAGTAATAACACAACACAAAAAATAGGGGCCCACAGCCCTACATTCAAGAAATAGAGAAAGATAGCCCAACAGCAAAAAAGGAAAAGACAACAACTAGCACATTTCCTTCAGCTCTTTATCATGAGCGACAAAGAGCTCCATATTTCCCATTGAAACTTTCAAGTCTTCCAGGTCAACATCTTTCTTCTTTGCACTAGCATGAGTTCTAGTCTCAGGACCCATACTCTCATTGGTCTTTTTAGCTTCCTCTCCCCTATTGGTCTCAAGATTCTCCACCAGATTCTTGCTTTGGTCTGTAGAAGCTTTAAGCATATGAAATCTTTGATCACTGATCTTCTTGAGAGTAGTCTCCATCTTATCAACTTTGTTCTCAAGGATAGTAATTTTGTCATCATGCATGTTGTTTTCAGATTCTTTGCTCATATACATTCTCTTTCAGTTCAAGAACAGTACCACCAAGCTCCCCAAAGGCCTCCCCTTTATGAACAGATTCCATCCAATCATTTAAGAAAACAACAATAGGTTTATCACCAAAGGTATCTGTCTATATAATTTTCACAATCTTACCCTATTCGGTCAACCTTCATGACATCATTGTCTTGAGTGATGGTTGCTAGAAATCGACCAAAAGAAAGGATGCTATCCTTATGTTCCTGCCCAATATTTAAACCATCATTATTTTTAACAAGTTTGTCTCTCACCTGGGTAGTGTGCACACTGTCAGTCTTCTTTCTTTGAGGAGTAGAGGCATCAGCCATGATTCTAGTGATCTTGTTCTCCTCTTCCATACCTTGAATGTCCTCTTTTTTCTCAGCCTCTTAGTGGCAATTTTCTTCTTCTTTCCCTTCATAGGGTTAAAAATATAAACCTCCTCAAAAGAAGAAATGAAGAGACCCTTGTTTATTTTTTTACCTTTACCCTTCACAGCTTCAATTTTTTTCTCCTTGGTAGAGGGCATTTTCCTCTTTTTCTTACTAGGGTTAGTATCCTCATCCTCGGTTTTGATATCTTCAAGGTCAAACTTAGAGTCTGAGTCCTCAATCTTCTTCTTCCATTTCATTTTTCTAGAAGTACTCAACTTCATAATTCCCTTCACTTAAACACAGTGACCCACCATACTCTTCAAATCATCCTTTGTCTCTTCTTGAAACTTGTCTCCCAAATCCTCTTCCTCAGTGTCCTCATCACTAGGAGTGTTTCCCTTAAGGAAGGGCTTTACAATTTTTCTTAACTTCAAAAAATTATAGATGAGAACCATAAGCCCCTATTGAGAGGCATGGTCACCCTTAGGGTCAATCTGAATTTCCTTCATCATAATATTAAAAGATCTAATGAGGTAGTAAGGGATGTTGTAATGTGACCTAGTTAAAGGATTTAAAACTAACAGTTTTCTCTTGACCGTGCATTCACTATGGGGTCAAAAAGAAAACATTCAACATTCATTAGAATGTCATAATAAATAATTTCACGTCCTACTTGTTGGTTATATTTCCAGCTTTGAAATCTTGATGTAAAATTTTTGGGTTCCTAGTGATGTTCTTACATAGATGTCAATTCTTGTCCAAAGGTGCTATTAAATTTTCCCTACAAATGTTGATCTCCAAGCCATAAAAGAAATTAAATGTGTAAAACCCTAAGGTCCTAGTTCATTTTTCATTCATATCAAGAGAAAAACCTAGTTCTTCATAATCGGCTTCTAATTTGCAGTTACCTTTTTCAGAAATTCAAATCACTTAATTCATGTGGTCTTTTCATGTTTTAAGTCAATCGTGTAGTCTCTTTAAATGGGCCAAATATTCCCTTTTGTTTTGAGACTCATTGAAATTATTTGGTCACATTATCTCATAAGAAAAAGAATACTCTTTGAAAGATTAAGAGATTTAACGTGGTTCATTGATTCAGTTTGAGATCTTGTGGTTCGCGCAAAGTCTCCAATAAAGCCCCAGAGTTAAGAAATGGTCTGGCAACTTTGAGTTTCTTCAGTTGCACAGTCTCACAAACAAATCAGAGTTACAGCTTGGTTGAATTTTCATTCAGTCACGATATCTTAGAAGTAAACATGAGTTACGTCAAATCTTAAGAGATTTAGTGATAGTCATAGATGCTCAGTTGATCCTGTGGCTAGCGTTTAGTCGCAAGATGAAAATGATGATTGCAAAAAGTTCCTGAGATTTAACATAGATCTTGAGATGATAAATGAATCAAGGGTAGGCGCATAATCTTAGAAGGATTTCATAAAGTACATCAAGTTTGAGATATTTAACATGAGCGGTTGATTTGCAAGATGATCCTGTGGTGGGCGTGAAATCTCAAGATAAAATCCTCAGTTAAGAAATCATAAAGCAACTTTGAGTTTCTTCAGTCGCGAAGTCTCACATGCTCACCAAGGTTAAGACATGAGTTATATCAGTTCAGTCACAAGATCTCAGAAGAAAACAAGGTTTAATTCAAATGTTATGAGATCTAGCGACTATCGTCTGATTCAAAATTGATCTTGTGGCCAGCATTTAGTCAAAGGTAAAAGTTTAGATGAGAAAAACTTCAAGAGATTCAATGACTACCATCAAATTGAGAAAATATCTAAAGGTTGTCATTTAATCTCAGCATAAAACTTGAGTTAGATAACTTGTTCAGCGACAATGAGATTCAGTTAGTCGCTAAGTCTCCATATGAACTATGGTTAGCAAAGGTTAATTCAAGGCTCAGTGAAGTTTACAATGGGAAAATATGAACTGTAGATGAGAAAAGATCTGATGGTTGGCATTAAGTCGCTAATAAAATTCAAAAATTCATAGATTGTCTAGAGACTCAGAGGTAATGAGCCAGATGTTGACACGTGTTTTAGTCATTCTAGATATCTGTGATCTGTGTGAAATATCAAAATATACCTGTGGTTAGTATACCTATCTGGAAACTTAGAGATAGCTTGTAGTTGCAAAGTCTCATGAAAAACTACAATTAAGGATAAATCTTGAGAGATTTCACGTGATTCATTGGATTAAAAGTTATCTAATGCCAGTTGTGAAGTCTTCGATTAGATGTAGTAAGTACAAGATGAATGATAGATTTCACGCAAACCATTAGATTTAAAGATAATCTAACGATGGTTTCATAATCTCTAACTAAACTCATGGTTAATGAAATCTTTCAGCAACTTCAAAATTATATAGTCGCGTAATCTCCAAACAAACCAAAGGTTAAACAAGAGTTATTCTTAAGCTGAAGTCTCAGAATCTCTAAATGAAGCATGAGTTAAGTAAATTGTTTAGTGACTAAGAGATAACCATTGATTCAGATCTATATGGTGTGGTTGGTGCTAATTCTCTTGATGAAATTAAAGTTAAAGCTAACTTTGAGCGACAAGTAGATAGAGCAGTTGCATGGTTGCTAAAGAGAACCAGAGTATGAGTAAGGTAAAGATTAGGATTTTTGTCTCACGCCATGATGTACAATCACTAGCCAATCCAAACAAGAGGATTGTGATAGCATGAATGAAGTAGCTAAGTTGTAATAATGTGAGCCAATCATATCAAACATAGAATTTATTTTGCATAAAATAAGGTTTCATGATTACTCTGATTGGCCCTTTTCAAAATTGATAACCTGCCAGCCTCAGGCGCCATGGCTAAGAGAAATTAATATCAAAGCACATAGAGTAATGGCAGAAGTGACTAAATAGAAAATTCATGATTTTGAATAGATTGGTGTATTGATTTCTCAGGAATAAATAAGCATTTATGTTTCTCATTTTAGTTTACCAGAGTTTCAGACTACAGAGCTAAGAATTAAATGAGTGATTAGTGCTTTCAGAAGAACAAAATTGTCCAGGTTGCAGAGTGAAAAAACAAGAGTTTGATCAATATTGTTTAAGTTCAGTGCAGAAAAGATGAGTTAGGCAGTAAGCATTGCTTCAATGAGTGGAAAGAGTGGAGATGTTGATGATGATCAAAAGGGAAAATAAATTACTCCGATGAGTTTATGGCTCTGCTATCAGGGACTAATCAGGGAAAAAAGTTAAATGATGAATACCTTGGTGACAATATGTCATATGTTAGAGATGCTAAGACTCCTAATTTTTTTGGATACCACCTGGTTAATTACTTTCATAAGAATAGTGATGGTCTTGTTCCTATTTCAAACCCTTGGACATCAAGGTTAGCCAAATTGATAGTTCCAGACGTATTTGTAGATGTAGATTTATTTCTTGAGTTAGCTAATAGATATGATAACATCTCTAAAACCATCAAAAAGAATGATGGTACATCCATAGTTACTTTAGGTAGGGCATCCTTTATGAAAGCTTTCAATATTTACAATCCCTGCACTATAGAGATAGACCTGAAGGCATTAGCAGCTAGGTATACAAGGGAAGCCTACATTGTGGAAAATTTTATTCAAGGTCACATGCATAAAGGTACCATAAATTACATAGCACTCATTCCTAATAACACTACACCTTATTTCTACAAAAATTTGGCCTTTTACATGAAATATATTTCTTATGGTTTGTGTAGAGTTCTAGGAGGTTATAGGGGAAGTGAAAGGATATCTTTGATATTATGATGATAATTTTGGACCTTCAGAATCCCCATGTCAGTATAGACTATGACTATATCCAATATGTGATTGACATAATGCATCAAGGTTTTTTAGACATTCAAAAGAAGGAACCCAGCCCTAAATTCTTGTAGTATTCTTTGTTGATGCATTTAATTTTGTTTTATAATTTCAATATAATGGATCAGCCAAATTTGAGACCTAGGAGATTCTACCAAGGTCAATCCAACCCTATACGACTCTGGTTAAGGGTGTGGAATTATACATCTAGGGAGAATGAATTCTGTGCTTTCTAGAATTGGATGGTATATCCCATATTAAGTTGTTTGGGAGTCAATATGACAAGATTACCAATTAAGATATTGTAGCTTCTCAGGCCTTGTAAATTTTTGGACAAGTGGACTGGAGACCACAACTAGGGAGACTTCTACTACCATAAGGATTTTACTTTGATAAGGGTTTATGGTTTCTCTTAGTCACCCCATATACTACCATACAATCTGCCACCAAGAATTGTTGTCATAGAGTTCATATAGAAACTAATGTTGACTGACAAGGAGCATTTGGCTCCACATAGAAAAGGTACCTTCACACCTTAGCAATTCAATGTTTATGGATTCACAATTGGCAAGAGGGCATTTGATTCAGTTAACAGATGATTAGGTCACTTCAAAATGAATGTAGGCTTATACAGGTAATTTGATACAGAGGGTTTTATATTCAATGCAAAGAAACTCCTGACACCAACTATTCCAAATACCAAAGTGCATGAGCATTGTGTAGAAGAAGACCTAATAAGGAACATCCTAGAGGACGATAAATTTGTGAGAAGAGCTAATAAGTTCCAAGAGTTGATGGAACTCAAAAAACAACTTAAGAAGAAAGGGATCCCTTTTGGGGGTTACTTCCCAGATGTTCCTTATTTGCAAACATTGGATAAGATGATTGAATCTTATGGAACATTGTGTAACTAGCTGGAGGAGCAAATAGAAGATAAGGATAGAGGTCCTAACAAACACTCTTCCTTAGAGTACATTGATAGCAGTTATTTAGTACATATCCCTCCACCAATGGATCAACTCCCTCAAACAGAGGAGGATATAATGGATTTGCCTCAAGAGAAAGAGGTTGAGGTGACTGTGAACCTCCCAAGAAAAAAAAGAAATTGGAAACAGGTGATCCTTATGATGTTAAGACACAGAAGAAGAAAAAAGATAAAGTGAGTGCTCTATTCACTGGTAATAGACATTATGATCATCATCTCAGGAAGCTTATAAGGGAAGTAAAAAGGAAAGAGAGGATATAGAAGAAAATGTTGAAATACCTCTCTTATTATGTCAAGATGAAAGAGAGATTTAGCAAGAACAATTCTTGAATGATGACAACTTTATAAAAACCAAAGAATTCAAAGATTTCCTCATCTAGGATAAACAACAACAAGTGGGATCATAGTTGCAATTAGAAGGAGGAGAATCAGTACCAAATGAAGCCTTGTAGGTTCTGCAAGAATATGATCCTGAGTCAGAAAATATGACACCAGAGGAAGCTAGATAGCTGTTTAATTCAAGTGGCATGGTACTTGTAGAGGGATGGGATCTGGCCTTAGCTTTTATCATAGATCAAATCAAAATGTAGTCTAACATAAAATTGTCTTTAGAGACACAGTGGGAGAAATGATCAAGGGATGTGGATAAAATGCACAATCCCAAACATTATCCATGTGGGATCTATCTCCGAAGACTCATAAGCCATCACTCATCAATGTACAAGAAAATATGGATGGGGATAAGATCATATGGTCTATCCATAACACTGGAGATTTGGAGATCTCTCAAGAACTTACTCACTTTTCTCATCTAAATGAAGAAAAAGATGAATAGATGTCCAAAATATATTAGAAATTATTTGATGAAGCAAGTATTATGGTGAAGGATAGAGAGCTATGCTTGATAAAGATAAATGCATTGGAGAAGCTGGTGGTATAATTGAATGTGAAATTACAAGAGATCCCTGAAGTTGTTCCTGCTGAACCTAAGCAAATGGTGGATACCCTAGTACAGACTAAATATGCAATGGATATTCATAAGGAAATAGAGTAGAAGGATAAGGATCAAAATAAAGAGGCTTCAGAAGCCTTGGAAAATATATTACAACATAGGATCAATATCCTAAAAGACAAGGTTGATCTAGTACATAGTGCTTATAACAAGTTTCCTGGTCTACAGATAGAGGTGAATAATTATGTTTCAATTTTGAGCCCTTATTTTGGGACTTGGTTAGTAAGGACTAATTTGTTTGAAATATTAGCATCCATACAACCACTTAGGGATGATCTCCCTGAGATTGTGACACAAGTTGGCAAGGAGATTGAGCAGATTGTGGTTACCTTGTATTTCTTCAAGGGAAAGGCAAATCAGATTGAGGCTAGGGTCAGCATCTTTGGCTCAGATTACAATAAGTTTATTCCCCAAATAAAGGGAGAGGATGATCATATCAAGGTAGTAGAAGTGTGGAGAAATGAATTTGACACCTTACTGCCTAATAAAGAGGCATTTATTTCTGACAGTGGTGAGCTAGATATGGAAAGGTTCAATAAAACCTTAAATGAGGCATTCAAAGCTGAAATGAACTTTAATCGATTTGTTATAGATTTCAAGAGAATTACAGATGCAAGATGGGAAAGATAGAAGGCACAATTGCAAAACATTCAGAGCTTTAATTGGCCTATAGAGGGAGAAGTTGCAGCATGGGATGTTCTCACCAAGCCCAAGAAAAAGAAGCCTGTAACAATTGACTTGGACATATTGGACGAGGAGTGAAGAGACATCTGGCACCTGATCTTTGAGCATAGGGAGGTTAGTCATCAGAAATACTAGTGTAAGTTATCTTTTAATGCTGGTCACTAGATCTCACAATAACTATTTGACGCTATCTAGAATATCAACACACAAAGGTGCCAGATATCAAGGATTTAAAGATCAAATCTGATTGTCTTCCTATTTTGATTTTCCATCGATTAAGGTCTTATTGTATTTTGTCTTCTAGTATCTTTTAGGGTTAGGTCTAAGCCATCTGAATCTTGTTTCATCCTTAGTCTTTAAGGATTCCAATATGGCTAAGACTCTATATATAGAAAGATGTAACATTTTTGTAAGGATGGTGAAATATATGACTAAAGGAAGACTTTAATTTTTGTCTAAGTTCTTGAGCTTTTAGTCTTTGAATGTATTGAAGAAGCATCACATTAATAAAATATAGAGGAGTTTCCTATTCTACATATTTTTTTGTCTCTTTACATTTATGTTTATGCTCTTGTATGTTTAGTTTGTAAGGCATTCTGAACATACTAGTTATAAGGTAAATGTGTAGTTTCTTATAAGTTTCTTTCAAGGAGAGAGTAATTCTTGTGAGTGATCTGAGAGGGCTAAACATATTTGTCAGGATTTGATATAGGGGTATAGGATTGAAGGGGTAGTTTGTAAGGCATTCTACCTGAACTTCTTGTGTATTTCAATTAATTAGTTTGTTGTGGATTTGTATTTCATTTAACTTGTTGATTCATTAAAAAGAGATCAAAGAACTCTAAAAGAAGAAGGATGAGAATCCTTATATCACTGATATTTTCCATTGTTAAGTTTATAGTATTTATTATTAAGCTCTATATTAGATTGACTATGGTTATATGTAAGAGGTTTTATTAATATAGAAAAAGTAAGAGGCAAATCAGTGTGACCCTATATCCACCACTAAAAGCTTACTTAGAAGTAGTAACTTATTGAAGGTACACCCACCTAATTTTGTGGAGCTCAAAGTGTAGAAGGATCATATCCTTGTTAATTATCCTTTTCCCTATATGAATCAAGAATTGGGAATCAGAGAGTCAAGTTTGATAAGCTATATAGTGATTCTAAGTGAAAAAAGAGCTAACAAATTGGTGACTCTGCTAAGGATGAAAAGGTTATTTAACTATTCAGAATATCTCTGGTGCTTTAAATTTTAAATCAATTTCAGATTGAGTTTTCCCATTTGTGTCGCACTAACAAATTGGCGACTCTACTAGGGACTTAGTTTGAGAAATCATAAGTTAGTCTACCTTGGATTTTCTATTAGATTGTCCTTTCATTTAATTTTGATCCACGTCTAAGTTTACTTGAAGTATCTAAGAGAAGTGATTTTCAGCAATAAGTTTCTAAATTCTAAAAGTGACTAATTATTTTATTGCTCCACTTTTTGAAAATTAATCTTTTATTCCCACACTAGTAGTGGGTGGCAACTCTAAACTCTATGCATTCCAGTGTGATTTTCATATCACAATATTGAGAAGTCTTGCATGATTTCAAAATGAGTAGGCAAAGAAATACTAGGTCCTCTTTTAGGGCTAATCTTGAAAAAAATATTGGAGAAGAACTCCCTACCCCTGGAAGGAAACAGTGGTCCAAGAAGGGTGAACCAAGTCAGGATTCCCCAAGAAACTCAAAAGGTAGAATGGAGACCTCTGTCCCTTAGACAAGGTCATCTTCATCTAAAATTTAAAAACAAGAAAATCCATTAAGTCCTTATAAGGATGATGCAGATTTTGACCCTTTCAAAGAGGGAGAAATGATAGATGTAGGATTATTCCCTGCAAAAGAAACTCTTGAGAAACCAGGGAAAACATCAGCTTTAGAGACAACATCCTATGATTGTAATGAGTTGAGAGAGGAATTCTTAGCTCTGAGAAGGAGAAAATTAGAACAAGAATTACAAATTGATCAAGCTAGAAAGAGGCGTGAACAAGAGATCTATGACTTGTTAACTGAGAGAGAAGAACTCTTGGCAGAAACAAGAAGGAATGACCAAAAGGATAAGAGTTTGAACAAAGAGGGTAAAATTCTAGACAAAGATTTATTTGGTGACTTTCAGGCCTTAAGAAAACAAGTTGAAAATAAGAGAGAAAAGTTTTATAAAGATGAATTTGCAGAAGAAGGACCTATCATTAGACAATTACTCCCAGAACAAATTAAGCAAAATACAATGCTCAAAGTGAGCAACAAAGATGTCCCTGGAAAAGGTAAATAGAAGGTTGTTCGCATAATTATCAATGATCCCAAGAAAAGTAATACTATTCCTATACGAATGTCTCAAGATGAACTAAAACTTGAGCAAGCCAGGAAGACTACAGAAGATTTGGCCAAGCAATTAGAAAAGCTAGAGTTAGAGGCTACTACTAATGACAGGAAAATGAGGATAGCCTTTTTGCATGCTAATACTAATACTACTTCCAGTAGTTCTATCCTATCAATACTAGGACAGAACACCAAAATCAAGGTAGTACTGGTCTTAATGTTCAAAATCCACCAAGTGGCACTGGTCCAATTATTCAACATGTTAGTCATGGTCTAAACACTCAAAGCTCTGGTCTAAAACAAGGAGGCTTTCAGCAAACCCAAAATCAAGGTGGTGCAGCTGTATCAACTTGAAACAATGCTTTGGGAAATTTCCAAAGAAGACTTGTTCATCTTGACAGATATAAATATCTTTTCTTTGATGGCATACCCGGTCATCCTAATATGATATCGAATGAGGTAAGAGACAAGATCCCTAAGTTTATAGGAAATAATTTTGTTACTTGTGAAGAACACTTGAAAGCTTTCACTGACAAGATAATTGATTTTGAAATAGAAAATGAAGATGTTATCATGAAGATTTTTGTTCAATCTTTAATTGAAGATGCTAGGGATTGGTTCATAAATTTGCCAAATAATAGCATAGAATCTTGGGATAAATTTGTAAAAGATTTTAGGGAACAATATAGAGAACATGTAAACTCTGGTTATATGTTGAATGAATTCAATAATATCAAGAAATTTCCAAATGAGAGCATGTTAGATTTTAACAGTAGGTTCCAAAAGGATATGTATAAACTTTTCCAAGTTTTAAGGCTAGATGAGGAAGTATGTTTGGCCACTTTAATGCAGTTGATGAGAAAATGTCCTATCTTCTTAGAGATAAGAACCCAAGAAATATGAGGGATGCCTTTAAAACATCAATAGACATTGAAAGTAATAGGCGAGCCTCAGGGAAATTAGGGAAAAGAGAAGATGGAAAACTTTGGAAAGAAAAGGGACAAGTAAGTAAACTTGTCAAAGAAGATGACATAGTGAACAAATTAGTGATTGCAGTGAAGGATCTCACTGCCAAAATGGATAAAAATGATAGGGGTCATCATGATAATAGGTATCACAACCAAATATTTGATAAACAACCTAACGTTAGGGATTACCCATACAAAAAAAAATTGGAAATATGGTAAGCCAATCCTTGAGAATCAATAAAACCAAAATCCCAGAGAAATTCCTAACCCTTTGAAAAGGAATAGCACTAATTATGTAGAAAACACTCCCTGGTGTATTGCTTGCAAATTGCCTCATTCTTCATATCAATGTGTATTTTCCCAAGCCTTAGTTGATCAAATGGGTGAGGAAGATGAACAGTCTGATCTTGAACAAGGAAACTTGCTGTAAATATGTTCACTGTGAAGAATTCGTATCCATGGTCTTCTGAGATAAGTGAACCTATTCAAGTCATGAACATTAAAAAATAAAAAAATTTAGAATACCAGCATCAAGTGAGTTATGATTTAAAAGAGAATACTAGTATTACATCACAGAGAACTATTAATATAGTGGGTGACGACAAGCATCGCCCATTTAGATTACCTAGTGATGAGGAAAGGAAATCTTTGACAATTACAGCAATAAATCAAGCTAAGAATGCTTATAATCTAAGAAGTAGAAGAGTGGAGCATACTCAAGGTAAAATTTCTCCTACATACATTAAAAAATAATCCCCCCAAATTGTTGTAGATTCTCTTGTCAAGGAGAATAAATAAAATAAGATTCCAATACAGGCACAGTCTTCTTTTAATCAAAAAGAGACAAAAGAAACAAAAGAAATGCTAATGGAAAATAAAATGGCCAAAAAAAAAGTAAAAAGGTGGGTGATATCCCCTCTGAACTGCCCATGTTTGACATGAAACATACTCTAACACAAATGAAGGTTTCAGTCCCAATCATGGAAATGTTAAAAATAAAAGAACATAAGAAAGCTGCACTTGCACTATTGAGAGGGATAGATGACACCCATGTGAGAAGTCAACAAGAAGATTCATTGACATTAAAAAATGATAAAAGGGAAGTCCCATCAGTCAAGGAAAGAGAAAAACAAGTACAAGGATTGGAAAAGGGTAAATAAATCTCTAATATTTTCATTGGTAATGTTATTACCCAAGAACCATTATCATTTGATCCTTTTTATGTAACTTTCATGATAAATCATTTACTAGTCAATAATTGTATGATAGATTCTGGTGTTGTAGCCAATGTAATGTCTTATCATGTTCTGAAAGAATTAGGCCTTCAAGTTACTACTCCTACTGGAAGTTGTTATGCCATGGGCAACAGGGAGGTTCGTATGATAGGAACATTAAAAAACATTGAAGTAAAAATTGTTTCTTTCCCTGAAGCACATACATAATGGATATAGTGGTTGTAAATACTAAACCCCATTATGGTATGCTTCTATCAAGATAGTGGGCAGTAGCAGTGGGTAGAAGACTCCAGTTAGATCTATCATATGCAACAATTCCTGTAAATGGTATTGAATTCAAGTTGTATAGAGAGCCTCGTTCATCTGTCATGGTGGAGATGGTTATGCCTGACCAATTAAATTACCGTGTAAATATTGATATGGATAACTTTGCTACTAAAAATATTGAGCCACAAATGAGAAATATAGATCCAATTATTGATGAATTGTTGCTACAACAAGATGGATTGTGGCAGATGTACTTTGATGGTGGATTCTCTAAAGAAGGATCAGGATTTGGTGTGTTATTCATTTCCCCATTAGGTATTACATTTAAATGCTCTTTCCTATTAGCATTTCAGTGTACTAATAATAGAGCTGAGTATGAGGCATTAATATTGGGAATGGATATTGCCATTAAGCATGGTATTAAAAGTTTGAAAATTCATGGAGACTCCCAATTAATCATATCTCAGATTAGATCACAATATGTTGCTAAGGATCACAGGCTAAAATTGAATAAGTATGTAGTCTGGGATAGGCTAGAAATCTTTGATGATTTTAACATTATTTGGGTAGAAAGATCAAATAACATAATGGCGGACTTTCTTGATAATGTTTTGTCTAAAGAATAATGATGTTACTCTTTCTGGCATATCCGTGATAGAAGTAAAAAATAGACCTGCAGTGCCTGATAACGTTCATAATTGGCAATTCTTTGAGGATGATGATGACATCCTTAGGTTTATTCAATGTATAGATCAATATGATGGCCAAGAAATTGACTATGACTCTTCAATAGCAGTTACAGATGGCAAGGAAAGTATTTTTGATCAAGAAATTGTTTGGCTAGCATCTAATCATATTCCTAAAGGATTATTCAATTTGGAGGGTATGTTTAGTATAAATGATAATTATATGTCTCAAAAATCCAATGCTAAAATAGAAGATTCAGAAGAGATAAACCTTGGATCAGAGACATCTCCCCAGTTGGTTTATATTGGTAAAATTTTGAATAGGAATGTGAGATTAAATCTGGTAAGGTTGATGAAAAAATATAAAAATGTTTTTGCATGGTCTTATGAAGATTTAAAAGTTTATAGAGAAGACTTGTTCCAGCATGATATCCTACTCAAGGAGGATGTGAAACCATTTAGGCAAAAGCAGAGGCCTATTAACCCATTATTGGCTACTGGGTAAAAGCACAATAATTTGTCACCCTTTTATAAAAGAAAAGGCTAACAAAATCAAATATGTTCAACTTCAATAGTATAAAAGTGACATTTAGGTTTGGAATTTGAAGATGATATAAACTAATTAAATGTGCTAAAATGGATGAATTTTATGATTAATATTTTTAATAATTTTTTTGAATAATAATTGATATCTTTTTTAAATTTTTAAAGATGATTTTTCAGTTGCTAAAAATTAGGGGTCTAGTTCCCACCAAACAATTATATGTAAATAAAAAATGTTTCCCCTAATTTCAAAATATGTTATAGATGACATATATAGCTAATGCATTAAGAAATAGAAATTGGTTTGTGACCTATATTTTCTCTTTTATAACAATTCAAATTCCAACTCACCTGAAATCGACAGTTTTCATCTCCTGCCATATTTTTCATAACAATCTATCCCAATCAAAAAAAGAAATTTATATTCTTGAAGAGGACTCTCTCCTCTAGTGCACCATATATTTTTCAAAATTACTTAATATGATTTACTACTTTTTTTGTTTCTCCAAATCAACATTTGATTGACTGTTAAAATACCTACTTGTAATATTTTTTAATTACAATAGACTATGTCTAATTAAATCACTATAAAATCTATATGGGTATATTCTTGACTCTTGTCTCTACAAAAGGGTATTCTTGTATTTTTTTTAAAAAAATCATTAAAAAGCCTAAGAGTTATTGAAACATTACTTTTCTGAAATAATTTTATTTCTATGGTAATTGGACTCAAAGTGGTATAGAACATGCATTTAACAGACATTTCCAATTGGAAAAGTTAAAGCACTTATCTAACTTAGCTAGAATGAATCTAGCTAGACCATATGTTTGACCAAAATTAATTTTTAGTTATAAATACTAAAATTTGGCTGTGCTGATAAGTTAGCCTAAAAGGTGACACCTAATTGTGCTTTTACCCTACTAAGATGCAAACATAGCTGATAAAGTTAAGAGATGCAAGTATTATTCAACTTATAAAGCGTTCATCATGGGTGTCAAATCTAGTCCTTGTGAGAAAAAAGAATGGAGATATTAGGTTGTGTGTTGATTTTAGAAACTTAAATGTTGCATCATTAAAGATAATTATGGATTACCCAATATGAAAGCTATGTTGCAAAAGGTCAATAGATGTGATTTACTTTCTATGATGGATGGGTTCTTTGGTTATAATCAGGTACTAGTTAATGAGTATGAACAATTCAAGACTGCATTTACTACTCCTTGGGGAACCTATGTTTATGCTTGCATGCCATTTGGATTGAAAAATGCTGGTGCAACTTTTCAAAGGGCAATGGATGTAGCCTTCAAAGACCTTACAAATGTTTTAATGGTTGTATATCAGGATGATTTGACTATGTTTTCAAAGAGAGCTGAAGGTCATTGTAACCATTTAGAAAATGTATTTATTAAAGCCCTGGAATATGGAGTTTTCTTAAACCCAAAGAAATGTCAGTTTGTTGTCATAGAAGGAAAACCTTTGGGGCATATAGTATCAAAAGAAGGCGTAAGAATAGACCCTAAAAGAGTTCAAGCTATCCAAAAGGTACCTACTCCTAAGAATCTAAAGGGTATGCAGTCATTTCTAGGACAAATCAACTTTGTTAGAAGAATCATTGCAAACTTTGCCGAATTGGTTAAGCCAATAGTTAAACTGTTAAAAAGAGATATGAATTTTGACTGGGATCAAGAGACACAAGTAGCATTCGAATAAATAAGCTAGCTATCCAAGAAACACCTGTCTTAGTATCTCCTGACTACACCAAACCTTTCTCATTGTTTACATTTGCTTCTTTTCGTATCATAGCTGCAATTTTGTTGTAGAAAGATGAGGAAGGATTTGAACACCCTGATGCTTTCTTTAGAAATTCATTGCAGGCAGTAGAGTTAAATTATCAACTGATGGATAAATGGGCTTATGCCCTATTAAAATAAGTTAAGGCATTTAGACCTTACTTGGTCTATGCCAAAATCAATGCATGTGTCCCACATGTTGCAGTAAAGGATATTTTGATCCAAAGTGAAGTAACTGGAAGGAGATGTAAGTGGATTAACAAGATTTAGGAATTTGACATAAATATCCACATCACTAAATTTCTTAGAGGCTTAGGACTAGCTAAGTTAATGACTAAAGAAAACTTGGATTTAGTCCAAGTAAATAATATTGATACTTATGGACAAGATGTTACAAGTATTGAGATGCAGCCCTGGTATGCTAATATCATTTTTTTTCTATAAATGCTAGCTTCCCGGAGGATTTAATTGATAATCAGAAGAGGAGCCTGAGATTACAAGCTCAAAGATATATTTTATTGCAAGGTGATTTATACTAGAAGAATAGAGATGCGATATTATTGTTGTGCCTAAATAAGGGGTAGTCTAAAAAGATTCTAAGAGAAATGCATGTTGGAATGTGTGGAGGACATTACTCAGCAAAATCAACATCTCACAAGTTTTTAAGTGTTGGATATTATTGGCCTTGTTTATGCAAGGATGCTCATTCTTTTGTTAGAAAGTGTGAACCCTATAAGAGATTCTCCAACAAAATGAAATTTTCAGGTGCCCTATTATTAAATCCCATAGTAGCAGAAGCCCGTTTTGCAATGTGGGGAGTGGACTTCATTGGGGAATTTGTTGAGAAATCAAGTGGAGGACATAGTTGGATATTGCTAGTAAATGATTATTTTACCAAATGGGTTGAGGAAATCCCAACTGAGAAAGCTACAAGTACAGTGGTGATTGATTTTTTGATGAATAATGTAATTACTAGATTTGGTGTTCCTATCAAACTAGTAATGGATAATGCCACGTGTTTTAGATCTGATGAATTTGTTGATTTATGTTCTGACATGGGAATTATTATTTCATATTCATCCCCCTACCATCCATGGGCAAATGGACAAGAAGAATCAAGAAATAAGAACATTCTGTAAATTCTGAAAAAGACTTTGGAAAAGAATAAGAGAGCGTGGCATACAAAGTTGAAACTTACATTATGGGAAGACAAAATCACTGTGAATAAAGCAATAGGAAAGTCTCCTTTTGAATCGGTTTATGGTGTTCAATCTAGAATGCATGTGAATAACTTGCTCCTAGTATACAAGTTCATTCAAGATGAGGATTTAGAAATCCCTGATCCAGTACAAGAAAGAATGGTGCAGCTAGTGGAGCTAGATGAAATAAGAAAAGACAGTCAAAATGAGAACATTAAGTTACAGTAGAAAATGAAATATCTATTTGATAAGAGAGCAAGTAACAGGAGGTTTCAACCTGATGACTTGGTAATTCAATAGAATGTAAGGGCAGAAGACAAAGGGAAGCACAAAAATTTGAGTCCTTATGGCTTGGTCCTTTTATCATTCATCAAAGTTTTGGAAAAGATTTATATCTTTTGAAAAATATGGAGGGAGAGGTATTTGAATTGCCAGTGCATGGACAATTCTTGAAACCTTTCTTCAGTTAAAATTTGATTTCCATGAACAGTAGTTATGTATTATATGTATAGGTGTGTTTGTTTTTGTTGTGTGTTTTCCTTCTGTAGTAGATTAGTAAGTGTGGTCTACCTCCCATAGATCTATGTTTCTTGCTATAAACTTGCATTTAAGCATCCTCAGAAAGAGCCACTATTGGTTGTATTTCTAGTTTTGAAATCTTGCTATAAAATTTTTGGGTTCCTAGTGATGTTGTTGCATAAATATCAATTCCTATCCAATGGTGCTATCAAATTTTCCCTGCAAATGTTGATCTCCGGGCAATAAAAGCAATGAAATGTGTAAAACCCTAAGGTCCTAGGTCATTTTTCATTCATATCAAGAGAAAAACCTAGTTCTTAATAATCGACTTCTAATTTGCAGTTACCTTTTTAAGAAATTCAAATCACTCAAGTCATGTGGTATTTTCATGTTTTAAGTCAATCGCGTAGTCTCTTTAAATAGAATGAATATTCCCTTTTTTTGAGACTCAGTGCAATGCTTTGGTCATGTTATCTCATAAGAAAAAGAATATGCTTTGAAATATTAAGAGATTTAACGTGGGTCGTTGATTCAGTTTGAGATCCAGTGGTTCACCCAAAGTCTCCAACAAAGCCCTGGAATTAAGAAATGGTCTGGTGAATAAGTTTCTTTAGTCACGCAGTCTCACAAAAAAATCAAAGTTACAGCTTGGTTGAATTTTCATTCAGTCATGAGATCTCAGAAGGAAACATGATTTAAGTCAAATCTTAAGAGATTCAGCAATAGCCATAGATGCTTAGTTGATCTTGTGGCTAGCATTTAGTCGCTAGATGAAAATGTTGATTAGTAAAAGTTCCTGAGATTTAACGTAGACCGTGAGATAAAAACTAAATCAAGGGCATGCGTGTAATCTCAGAAGGATTTCATAAAGTACATCAATTTTGAGGGATTTAATGCGAGTGGTTGATTTGCAAGATGATCCTGCAGTGGGCATGAAATCTCAAGATAAACTCCTCAGTTAATAAATCATAAACTGACTTCGAGTTTCTTTAGTCGTGAAGTCTCACAAGCTCACCAAGGTTAAGACATGAGTTATATTAGTTTAGTCGCGAGATCTCAAAAGAAAACAAGGTTTAAGTAAAATGTTATGAGATCTAGCGACTACCGTCCGATTCAAAATTGATCTTGTGGCCATCGTTTAGTCGTGAGGTAAAATTTTAGATGACAAAAATTTCAAGAGATTCAGTGACTACTGTCAGATTGAGAAAAGATCTAAAGGCTAGCATTTAATCTCAGAATAAAACTTGAGTTAGATAACTTTTTCAGAAACAACAAGATTCATTTAGTCGCTAAGTCTCCATATGAATTATGGTTAGCAAAGGTTAAGTCAAGGCTCAATGAAGTTTATAGTGAGAAAATTTGAACCGTAGATGAGAAAAGATCTGATGGTTGGTGTTATGTCACTAATAAAAGTCAAAAAGTTAGAGATTGTCTAGCGACTCAGAGGCAATGATACAGATGTCGACACAAGTTTAAGTCATTCCAGAGATCTAATGTCTGCATGAAATCACAAAAGAAGCCTGTGGATAGTAAACCTATCTGGCAACTTAGAGATAGCTTGTAGTCGCAAAGTCTCATGAAAAAATATAGCTAAGGATAAATCTTGAGATATTTCATGCAAGTTGTTGGATTAAAAGTGATCTAATGGCAGTCGCAAATTCTCCGATCAGATGTAGTAAGTACAAGATGAATGATATATTTCATGCGAACCGTCATATTTAAAGATAATCTAGTGATGGTCGCATAATCTCTAACTAAACTCATGGTTAATGAAATCTTTCAACAACTTCAAAATTATACAGTCATGTATTCTCCAAAAAACCAAAGGTTAAACAAGAGTTATTCTTAAGCTTTAGTCACGAAATCTCTAAATGAAGCATGAGTTAAGTAAATTGTTCAGCAACTAAGAGATAACCATTGATTCAGATCCATATTGTGCGGTTGGCCATAATTCTCATGATGAAACTAGAGTTAAAGCTAACTTTTAGCGACAAGGAGATAGATCAGTTGCGTGGTCGCTAAAGAGAACCAGAGTATGAGTAAGGTAAAGATTAAGAGTTTTGTCCTATGCCATGATGCAGAGTCACTAGCCAATAAAAACAAGAGGATTGTGACAGTATGAATGAAGTATCTGGGTTGTAATAATGTGATCCAATCATATCAAACATAGAATTTATTTTGCATAAAATAAGGTTTTGTGATTACTCTGATTGGCCCTTTTCAAAATTGATAACCTATCAACCTCAGGTGCCACAGCTAAGATAAATTGATATCAAAGCACAAAGAGTTATGGCAGAAGTGACTGAATAGAAAATTCATGATTTCAAATAGATTGGTACATTGATTTCTCAGGAATAAATAAGCATTGTCATTGTTCATTTCAGTTTACTTGAGTTTCAGACTATAGAGCTAAGAATTACATGAGTGATTAGTGTTTTCAGAAGAATAGAATTGTCCATGTTACAGAGTGAAGAAATAAGATTTTGATCAATGGTGTTTCAATTAAATGCAGACAAGATGAGTCGGGCAGTAAGCGTCGTTGCTTCAACTAGTGGAAAGAGTGGAGATGTTGATTATGATCAGAAAGGGAAAATAAATTACTCTGATGAATTTTTGGCTTTGCTACCAGGGACTAATCAGTGGAAAAAGGTAAATGACGAATACCTTGGTGATAATATGTCATATGTTAGAGATGCTAAGACTCCTGAATTTTCTGGATACCACCTATTTAATTACTTTAATAAGAATAGTGATGTTCATGTTCTTGTTTCAAACCCTTGGACATCAGGGTTAACCAAAAAGATCTTAACTTGTAATTAGGAGTCTAGTTTGAGTTGTGGCAATAAAGCACATTTTATTTAATTAAATTGGATTTACTTTCAATTTTAAAGTTGAGTTAAACTAGGGATTGACTTGGGAGTTGTCATTCACCTTTGCATGTTTTGGGGAATTTGGATCTCTTTAGGGAGGAATTGGTCATTCATTCTCATACAACAGGTTTTTGAGAATTGGAGAGCTCTTGGTGATTTGGGGATTTTTGAAGAATTGTTGATTGTTGTGGATCTTGGTTGCTTCAAGGTTTCAGGATTTTCTCTTGCTTGTGTGTGTGTGTGTGTTCGGATCTACATTGTGCCAGATCTGTGGTTGAATTGGGCTTGAGGGTTTTAGATCTACTTTCATTCTCCAAACTACATTCCTCTGTTTCTTGCATTGGATTAAAGGTAGGCTTCATTGACCTTGCATGGATTCAATTTCGTAGATCAGAGGTTTTCTATGATTATTATAATGCTTATTCTTAAATTTGGTCTTTAAATGGCTTATGGATGTTTTCTATGTTTTCAGGTGTTTCTAGAAACCCTAGATCTCTATTTCTATCATTTTCTATAATCTTAGCATCGTAGGGTTGTGCTGTCAAAATTTTGGGAAGAAATTCCCTCTAGATCTCTTAGAAAATGAAAAATTAAACTCTCTGTATAGTGATACTATAGAAGGAAAATTAAATTTATGGATGCTTGGTATTTTGTGATTTCAAAGTTTTTGAGAGGCTCGAATCTATTGTTACGTGATAATGTAATCTCTACTATATTGCAACCATGCTGTCCAAATTTCGTGTTTTTATCTCTTCTAGAACTCCTTAAAATCAAAAAAATCAAACCCCCTCTATAGTCTTAACTATAGGAAAATTAAAATGAATATTTAACCTTGTGTATTAGCATTGAAAATTAAATAAGTTGAA
>MU228111.1:1027210-1045520 GCA_018584345.1 Thuja plicata
ATTGGGATCTATTGTTATCTCCTCAGCACGGTGGGGTGGACCTTTGTGGTTCCACACGGACGGGTGGTAGTGATTCTTTATCCATTGAGATTCGACGTCCTTGTACCAGGTGCTTGATGGTTCTTTGTGGATGAACTCTTTATGTTCCTTCTTCATTTATTATGTAATTTTATTATTGTAATCTTGTATTAGTGTATCGCATGTGATGCCTAATCTAGAAATTGTAATAGTAAGTAGTTTAGAGTGATTACTACATACCCTACGACATGTGCAGTGGATGTGAGTTTATGGTAGTTTCATGGTTATCCATGAGGATTGTAATTATGGTTATGTAAGTTGTATTTGTTATGATTAATCAGATGGAATCTTTTGTTATAATGTTAGTTGTGTTTTTATTTAAATAATTCAACGTCATGGTACCCTTGAGTCGTGTAATCTATGTGAGTGTAAGACATGTGTATAAATGGTAATTGCTTCCGCATGATTGAATGTTTCTTTATGTTAACTTTAAAAAAAAAAAATTATTCAGCACACATAGTGACATGTTTAGGTTAATCTCTCATGGGTTCCCTGGCGGGGTGTTACAGATACCATCTCTAAGACCATCAAAAATAATGATGGTACATCCCTAGTTACTTTAGATAGGGCATCATTTATAAAAGTTGTCAATATTTACAATCCCTACACTACAGAGAGAGACCTGAAGGCATTAGCAGATAGGTATACAAGGGAAGTCGGCATTGTGGCAAATTTGATTCAAGGTCATGTGCCTAAAGGTACCATAAATTACATAGCACTCATTCCTAATAACATTGTACCTTATTTCTACAAAGATTCGACCTTTTACATGAAATATATTTCTTATGGTCTGTGTAGAGTTCTCAGAGTTGATGGGGGAAGTGAAAGGATATCTTCTAATATTATGATGATAGTTTTGGACCTTCAAAATCCACATGTCAGCATAGACTATGACTATATCCAATATGTGATCAACAGAATACATCAAGGGTTTGTAGACATTTAGAAGAAGGAACCCAACCCTAAATTCTTGCAGTATTCTTTATTGATGCATTTAATTTTGTTTTATAATATCAATATCATGGATCAGCCAAATTTGAGACCTAGGAGATTCTACCAAGGTCAATCCAACCCTATACAACTCTGGTTGAGGGTGTGGAATTATACATCTAGGCACAATGAATTCTGTGCTTTCCAGAACTGGATGGTATAGCCCATACTAAGTTGTTTGGGAGTCAATATGAAAATATTACCAATTAAAGTATTGCAGCTTCTTAGGCCTTATAAATTTGTGGAAAAGTGGACTGGAGACCACAACTAGGGAGACTTATACTACCATAAGGATTTTAATTTGATAAGGGTTTATGGTTTCTCCCAGCCACCCCATATACTACCATACTGTGTGCCACCAAGAATTATTGTCATGGAGTTCATATGGAAACTAATATTGACTGACAAGGAGCATTTGGCTCCACATAAAAAAGGTACCATCACACCTTGGCAATTTAATTTTTATGGCTTCACAATTGGCAACAGGGAATTTGATTCGGTTAACAGATGGTTAGGTCACTTCAAAATGAATGTATCCTTATACAAGTATGTTGATACAGAGGGTTTTATATTCAATGCAAAGAAACTCTTGACACCAACCATTCCAAATACCAAAGTGCATGAGCATTGTGTAGAAGAAGGCCTAATAAGGAACATCCTAGAGGATGATGAAGTTGTGAGAAGAGATGATAAGTTCCAAGAGCTGATGGATCTCAAACAACAACTTAAGAATAAAGGGATCCCTTTTGGGGGTTACTTCCCAAATATTCCTTATTTTCAAAGATTGGATAAGATGATTGAATCATATGGAACATTGTGTAACCAGGTGGAGGAGAAAATAGAAGATAAGGACAGAGGTTCTAACAAACACTCTTCCTCAAAGTACAGTGATAGCATTTATTCAGTACATATCCCTCCACCAATGGATCAACCACCTCAAAAAAAGGAGGATATAATGGATTTGACTCAAGAGAAAGAGGTTGAGGTCACTGGTGAACCTCCCAAGAAAAAATAGAAAGTGGAAATAAGGGAGCCATCTTATGTTAAGATACAGAAGAAGAAAAAAGATAAAGTGAGTGCTCTATTCACTAGTAATAGAAATCATGATCATCATCTCAGGAAGCTTATAAGGGAAGTTAAAAAGAAAAGAGAGGATATAGAAGAAAATGTTGAAATACCTCTCTTATTATGTCAAGGTGAAAGAGAGCTTCAACAAGAATAATTCTTGAATGATGACAACTTTATAAAAACCAAAGAATTTAAGGATTTCCTCATCTACGCTAAGGAACAACAAGTGAGATCACAGTTGAAAATAGCAGGAGGAGAATCAGTACCAAATGAAGCCTTGCAGGCTTTGTAGGAATATGATCCTGAGTCAAAAAATATAACACAAGAGGAAGCTATATAGTTGGTTAATCCTAGTGGCATGCTACTTGTAGAGGGATGGGATCTGGCCTCAACTTTTATCATAGATCAAATCAGAAGGCTGCCTGAAATAAAATTTTCTTTAGAGACACATGTGGGAGAAATGATCAGGCGATGTGGATACAATGCACAATCCCAAACCTTAGCCATGTGGGCTCTAGCTCCCAAGACTTAAAAGCCATCACTCATCAATGTACAAGAAAAGATGGATGGGGATAAGATCATATGGTCTATCCATAACATTGGAGATTTGGATATCTCTCAAGCACCTACTCACTTTTCTCATCTAAATGAAGAAAAATTTGAACAAATGTACAAAAGGTATCAGAAATTATTTGATGAAGAAAGTATTATAGTGAAGGATAGAGAGCTATGCTTGATAAAGATCAATGCATTGGAGAAGCTGGTGGAAAAATTGAATGTGAAATTACAAGAGATCCCTGAAATTGTTCCTGTTGAACTTAAGAAAATAATGGATGCTCTACATAGTGGATGCCCTTGCAAAAAATCTTACAACAAAGGATCAATATCCTTAAAGAAAAGGTTGATCTAGTACACAGTGCTTATAACAAGTTTTATGGTCCACAGATAGAGGTGAATAATTATGTTTCAATTTTGATCCCTTATTTTGGGACCTAGTCAGTAAGGACTAATTTGTTTGAAAGATTAGCAGCCCTATAGCCACTTAGGGCATATCTCCCTGAGATTGTGACATAATTTGGTGAGGAGATTGAGTAGATTGGGGTTACCTTGTCTTTCTTCAAGGGAAAGGAAAATCAAATTGAGGCTAGGGTCAACATGTTTTGCTGAGATTACAATAATTTTATTCCTAAAATAAAGGGAGAGGATGATCAGATCAAGGCAGTAGAAGTTTGGAGAAATGAATATGACACCTTGCTTCCTAATAAATAGGCATTTATTTTTGACAGTGGTGAGCTAGATATCGAAAGGTTCAATAAAACCTTAGATGAGGCATTCAAAGCTGAAACATACTTTAATAAGTTTGTTACAAATGTCAAGAGAATTACAAATGAAAGATGGGAAAGATAGAAGGAACAATTTCAAAGCATTCAAAGCTTAATTTAATTGGCCTACAGAGGCAGAGGTTGCAACATGAGATGTTCTCACCAAGCCCAAGAAAAAGAAGCCTGTAACAGTTGACTTGGACATACTAGATGAGGAGTGAAGAGACACCTGGCACCTGATCTTTGAGCACAAGGAGGTTAGTCATCATAAATAATAATGTAAGTTATCCTGTAATGGCTATCACTAGATCTCACAATAACCATTTGAAGCTATCCAAAATATCAACACACAAAGGTGCTAGCTATCAAGGATTTGAAGATCAAATCTTATTGTCTTCCTATTTTGTCTTTCCACCACTTAAGGTCTTATTGTATTTTGTCTTCTAGTATCTTTTAGCGTTAGTTCTAAGCCATCTGAAGCTTGTTGCATCCTTATTCTTTAAGCATTCCAAGATGGATAAGACTCTATATATAGCAAGATGTAACATTTTTGTAAGGATGGTGAAATATATGACTAAAGGGAGACTTCTATTTGTGTCTAAGTTTTTGAGATTTTAGTATTTTAAATTATTTAATCAGCATCACATTAATAAAATAAAGAGGAGTTTCATGTTCTACATCTTTTTTGTCTCTTTACATTTATGTTTATGCTCTTGTATGTTTAGTTTGTAAGGCATTCTGAACATACTAGTTATAAGGTAACTATTCAGTTTCTTATAAGTTTCTTTCAAGAGGGAGTAATTCTTGTGAGTGATCCCAGAGGGCTAAACATATTTGCCAAGATTTTATACAGGGGTATAGGAATGAAGGGGTAGTTTGTAAGGAATTCTACCTGAACTTCTTGTATATTTCAATTAATTAGTTTTTTGTGGATTTGTATTTCATTTGACTCTTTTCCCAAGATTAAGGCACTGGTCTGGGGTTTGACAAGCATTTGTTCACCATACACATTTAAAACAAACAAATCATTTACTTTTATGTTCTAAAAAATATTCATGCTTAAGTAATTGTATTTAAGGATACAATTTAACTTGTTGATTCCTTAAAAAGAGATCAAAGAACTTTAAAAGAAAAAGGATGAGAATCCTTATATCACTGATATTTTCCATTGTTAAGTTTATAGTATTTCTTATTAATATCTAAATTATATTGATTATGGTTATCTGTAAGAGGTTTTATTAGTATAGAAAAAGTAAGAGGCAAATTAGTGTGACCCTATATGCACCACTAAAAGCCTATTGAGAAGCGTTAACTTATTGAAGGTACACCCACCTAAGTTTCTGGAGATCAAAGCGTAGAAGGATCATATCCTTTTTAATTATTATTTTCCATATATGAATCAAGAATTGGGAATCTGAGAGTCTAGCTTGATAAGCTATATAGTGATTCTACATGAAAAAGAGCTAACACTACTCATTTAAGAGATTTATCTGTAACAATGGTTAAACTGATACAGTAATGATCTTATTCAAATAAAACTTTGTTTTGTATATTTTCAGATCTATGCTAAGTACATAATACCTCTGATCAATTTGTTCACTTCATTTCATCTGATTCACCATACTCTATTCTACTTGGTAATGCTCTTTCCTCTGTTGCTCGGTGATGTCTGCAAAAAATGCTCAGTTCTGTATTTAACCAGTTTGATCAGTCATGCATAAACTTTGCATGTGCACATCATAGCATCATGTAATTCATAATGAATCTCTTGTCTCTTATATAGACATCATAGCTCTTTTAATTTTCATCCTTCATATTTTGCCTCTTAATCTCCATCGTTGATTTGGCCGCTTAAACCATCCTCGTCAGTTGTGTTAAAAAAATGTTTCAATCTTTGTCATCTGATCTTCATTGAATTTTCATAACCATTTGATCAACATAAAAAACTTTATTTTTTACCTTGAAATCATCAATCGCTAGCTCAGCATTCTAGTCGGCCTTGGTTTGAATAAATTGATCGGTCAATTGCTATGTCGGTGATCCCTAGCTCGGTTATCACTGTGCTCAGTATACACTTTGTTACTCAGTGTTCATTATCTCTCGATGTATATATACCTCTTCATTTACTGACCACATAAACTTTGTTTGTTCTAGTTCTCTAATTTATAAAATATGTTTTCTACCATTATGATACTCAAATAAGTTTACATCAATGACAATACATTAATGGATAATATTTATCATCACTTCTGTAACTCAGTTGACTATCAAAAAATGAATTCAAACATACAATCAGTTGTAGTTCATCATCCCTCCATAGGATTGCGAGCTCAAGAACAAACCATCAACTGCCATATTAACCAATCGTACTCTAATAAACTCATACTAGCCATCAACCAGTAACAACGACTCAATCTTCTGAAAAAATCCCTTCCAACCACTCTTATGCAAGTCCTTTGCTAATGCAAGCCAGATCTAGTCTCTTCCACCTCACAAGAAACATCCCAGGAACTTCACAAGTCCAGTATCTCATATCACTTCCACCACCCTACCAAAACTCGCCCTGATACCACCTGATGCAGTCATTGTCATAGTTTCCCCAATGGAGACAGTCCAACCATGTAGCAAGAGTTAACACAAAGGAAATATTCCACAATAGTTCATAAACAACTCATAAATGAAGAATAAACATGCCTTGCAGTCCTTCATATTATTAGTTTCTCAAGATTTATATCTTACATTCTCAACAACATGCTAGCTTACATTTTAAGGCACACATACCTGATTACATATAGAAAACTAGATCCATAGTAGATATTAAGCTACTACTACTCCACTCTCTCTCCCTATCCCCTTAAAGACCCTAAGACTACAAATATATACAAGATCACCCATAAGTTGGCCAGAAAATATCACATCCTCCAAGAAGAAGCAAACGTGTTACAACAAATAGGTCAAAACCCAAATCATCTAGAACAACCTCTAATGAAATATTTAAGATATGTGATCATACAATAATGTCATCCTCAACTATAATAATGAGCTGGCATGATCACACAGAGAGATTCCCACCGAAGGATTGGGAAACTGATCAGAAACACAACAACCAACTGGAAAATGAAGAATAGAAAAGAACCTGGCTAATCTTAAGATATCTTCTCAAAGATAGAATAAAACAAGATGCGATGATAGACAAATATTACCCAATATGTGTAGAAAAAACTCATAAGACCACATCAGATAATGAGCCAACTAGAGAGACCATCACCTAAAACACCAAAACTCCCCAACTAGAACAGAATAGAAAACAAACATAAAATAAATCTTTTTGGTTGATGCAAGATTGCCAAGATCTCAAGATGCTCATGCATCAAAAAATAAGGAAAAGAACCTCAATATGTTGTCTTCTACTTTCTCCCACCCATCATTCTCTATCGTTGGAGGGTATCTTGCATTTGGGTATCCTGTAGGAGAGCTGGGTTCTAGGGATTCCTATGGGGAAGACATTCCTTCACTCTCTACAATAGCTCCTTCTGGTCCAATGGGTCTATGCACTACAAAGGATTAAATCGCTCTACAAAAAGTAACTAACATTATTGTTGTGACTACAGTTCATGATACTACAATTATGTTTGATATTCCTGACAATGTTGGTGTTGATGAGGTTTCTTCTGCTACTTCTCTTCTTGGGATAGAGTCAAATACACACCTAGTTGTTGGTGGTCAGGGGTTGTTACTATTTTTTAGGGAAGGGTTTCCCACCCACTCCCTCCAAAGTCTTATGTTGGTGGATAGAGATATGCTCATGCTGCCAAATCTACTGCTATGATTGCTCCAAAGTTGAAAGATTGACTCATTGTCTGTGTCAAGGCCTCCCTTATGGTGGTGTTTGGCTCTAATGTGGTGGACAATGTGGATTTATTCCAACATTGTGGGTTGTTCTATAGATTCACTATTCTCTAGCCTTCTCTTTAAGATCTCGACCACTAGGTAACAAGTTCTTGGCAAACCTTAGTCTCTTGTAAAATTAAATTGTTCCCTTGTGCAAAGGTGTTTTTTTATTTTTATGTTTTCTTCCTCTGAAGATCATGATTTGGTGTTGAGAAAGTTGTCAGTTTGGGGTAACCACTCTCTTTCTACCAAACCCTGGATAGACTCCTTAAACCCCCTTACTAAACCGCTTAATGTGCACTTTGTGTGGGTTCGTATCCTGAATCTCCAACTCTATGTTTGTGGTATCTATTGCTTTGAGGCCATTGGAAATGCTATTTTCCATTTCTTGAAGGTAGATGAGGCTACAGTTTCACTGGGTTTCTCTATGTTCACTCACATTTTGGTTGAAATGGATATCTCCACACCACTACCGAGGGATGTGGTGCTCATGGTTAGGGATAGGCCTTAAACTCTATCACTATATAATGAGGTCCTCCCCTTTTAGTGTTAATGATGCTTCTCTACTAGACATTAAGCTACAAATTGTTCCCTTTTATATCGTAAATGTTTGTCACTTGTTGTAAGGATGCAAATGATGATCATTTGATCATCTGAGCTTATGATTCTACCTTTGAGGGCTCCTCAAAAGATGATGATGAGGATGAATCTCCTACTAAAAATATGATTCATGCTCCTACTGCAAATTTGGGTTAGATCCTTGTTGTAAACCATGTGGATATCACTCCTACTCCTACTGGTGTGGCTCGCTCTAGCCAGGACCATTATTTTCCTTATGCCTTTTCTCTTCTCCAAGATTTATCTATCAATGTACAAGCTCCTTATCACTCTAGTCTTAAACTTGATAGAAGTCCAAATGGTGTTTTATTAGTGGCTCCCCCTTGTGGTGGGGATCCTAATGACAGCATCGCTTGGACAGTTGTCCGACGGCACAAGAAAAATAATTCTTCAAACTCGCACTCTTCTCTACATGTGGTGAGTGAGTGGCCCTCCCACTCTTGAGGAGGGATACTAGCCTTTGTACTAGTGTACTATTTATTTTATTTTTGACACCTGTTATGTTCATGTATTGTTAATAATTCATTGATGGCCTATAATAGTCAGCACCCCTATTTTAGTGATGTTGTTCACTTTGACACGTTTGGGTTGTGATTGTATAAGGGTCAACCCCTTTTTAGGCTTCTTATCTTAATCAAAAACATATAAATTGAAGGATATAAGGTTCCAATGTGTCTTTTTGTATAAATTTGTGTTGTCACTTATTGTAACCAAGTTAGAAAATGAATCTTATTTCTAGAATAGTGACAAAAATCCTAACTAAATATTATTTACTATTTTTAAAACCATTGTATTTCAAGAAGATGGTTGGTGTAGTTATTAGGTGGTTACCAAGAGGAAGCCTATAAATACAAGATATTTTGCATTGTAAGAGAGAATTTTCAATAGAAGGAACTTTTGAGAAAATTTAAGAGATATTTTATAAAGTCTTTTGGTTTGATACTATAAATAATAAAATGGGTTTTTAAAATTGTATAATTTCAAAAAGACAATAAATAACGCATTTTGTTTGTATGCCCTAAATGCATTTTTTATTTATTATTGCTAACTTCTCATATGTTTAATTGGTACTAATTTTTCATATACTTAATTGGTAATAATTTCTATATGTTTAATTAGTAATCCCTCTATGTATTTTCAATCTATACAATTAATGGAATTAAAAACACTCATTTTTTGGTATCTTAATTTGAATGTGCTAGGATAGATTATCTCTTTGTATGCTTGTTAATGTTCTATACCAAGATTGAAATAAGCAGCAAAAGATCAAAAATAATAAACACAAAGGAACATAATTTATCTTGGGAAAATGTGCATGCTCGAGGGAAAAACCCAGCCACGCCACCAAAACATTCTTCTTTATTTATGATAAAATAATCTGAATACAATCTCTTCAAAGATTCAGAGGCTCTTCTGAACAAACAATACATCAAATATAAAGACTAGATTTTCTCAAATATATGCTGAGATACATAACATGCTTGAAGAATAAAACCTTCTAACCATAAACTTTGAATGAAGCTAGTAACTATAGAATAGAAGCTCATAAACAAGAAACTGTACAAATCCCTTTGAATGCGAAGAGATGAGAAAAAGAGAGTTGAAACACCATACACTAGAAATGAAGAGGTGAATCATGAGCTCACATGGGAGTCTCTTCAGTGGCATACAATGCCACCTCATACTTACATGGTGCCTCTTCAACATACTTCTCACATATTACACAACCGATCTTTACATAGGATAAATAAAACTGAAAAGTCTTAGCCTATGATTAACACATAAAGGTAATCACACTGGAGAGAATGATCTCTCACATAGCTAAAAAACACTAACACTCCCTCTTAGAAAGATAAAGATCATTCATATGTCATCTCATGACAAGAACACATAGCTGCAACCAAAAAGGAATGTCAACAAAAATCTCATCACAGATTTTCTCAATAAAATATTATTATCTCAACAAAACAATATTCACCATAGATACTCTTGGAGGGTGAAATAAATAAACAAGTAAATTCATGGATTCATACACATTAATTACACCATGCCTACTCATAGAGGGTGGATCCACCGTTCCTACTCACAACGGGTGGAATGAGGGCTTACACCTCATACTTCTCCCAAAGAAGAATGCATTCCCACCATGTCTACTCATAGAGGGTGGAACAAGGTATTCAACCTAGAACTCCTCTCTTAGAGAAAAAATCATTAACAAGGGATTTAACCTTGAAATTATCTCGCAGAGAAATCATTAACAAGGGATTTCACTTCAAACTTCTCTCATAGAGAAGAACTCATTAACAAGGGATTTCACCTTAAACTTCTCTCGCAAAAAAGAACTCATTAATAGTACATAAAAGATCATTTGAAGGCCAAGACTCCCTCTCATCCAAGACTCCCTCTCAATAGGGAATCATTCTCGTAGCTTTGATTATGACAAAAAAAATAGATTTGATTCCATTGTTGACCAAACAAGGAGCTTTATCAGTCATACTGCTACACGAGCTTGTTGATCTTCTGCAAAGGACTTGGCACTCTCCCTCTACCACACAAGCTCCTTCTAAATCTTCAAACACTTGCATCAACCTTCTGACATATTAAAGTTTAGGACTGTCCTCCTTGACCTCATCCCAAATCATCCTCTACTCTAAAGCTACAAATTTCAAATTTAGATTGATTGTTCAAATCTTATCTCAGCAATTGAATAGTGTCCCTCTGAATATCATTTCTTCCTCTTGAAGAAACAAATCACAATGACAAATTGTATAGTTTTTTCCTCTTAAATGATGTTATGTGACACCAATATAGTCTCATGGTTGTAAGCAGTTCCCCTCATGTTCATTTCTATAGCCTGCATGACTTTTCATGTAATCTTTCATCATCTCGTTGCTTCTCAATCTGTCTTGGAAGCATTTTTAGTGAGATTAGTAGAAGTTTGTAGAATCAAAAAAAAATTGAATAGAAATAAAAATGCTACAATCATACAAGATTCACTATTCCCAATGTATGAATTAATATCTACAAAATATTCATGAAATTATTTAAGGGGATGAAGTACTTATCTGCATGCACAAGATGCTTTCTTAAACCTGCTCTAATACCATGTTAATGTTCTATACCAGGGTTGAGATAAGAAGCAAAAGATCAAAAATAATGAACACAAAGGCACATAATTTATCCTGGGAAAACCCTCCTGCTTGAGGGAAAAACCCAGCCACACCACCAAAATATTCTTCTTTACTTATGGTAAAATAATTTGAATACAATCTCTTCAAAGATTTAGAAGCTCTACTGAATACACAATACATCAAATAGAAATACTAACTTTTCTCAAATATATGGAGTGCTGAGATACATAACATCCTTGAAGAATAAAACCTTCTATCCATAAACATTGAATGAATTCGGTAAATATAGAATAGAAGCTTGTAAACAAGAAATCGTACAAGTCCCTATGAATGCAAAGAGATAAGAGAAAGAGAGCTAAAATTCCATACACTAGAAACAAAGAGGTGACTCATGAGCTGAAACACCATACACTAGAAATGAAGAGGTGACTTCTCACAGATTAGACAACCGATCTTTACATAGGATAAATAAAACTAAAAAGTATCAGCCTACAACTAACACATAAAGGTAATCGCACTAGATAGATTGATCTCTCATGCAGCTACAAAACACTAAAAATGATAAGGTTTATTATCCTTAATTCATCATCATCGCATGTATAAAACATGTTTTGTGATAAAACCTCCCCTTTCTAATTTGTTATAAGTTGTTAAATATCAGTTGGTATTTGTATGTCTATCATAAGGGTTCATGTAATTCATCTCTATTTATTTTTGTCATTTCTACCTTTTGTACTTTTAGGTTAAAAGAACACAAGTCTTAAAAACCCATCACATGATGGAGCTCCCCCTCACAAAGGAAAAAGAGTAATGAAATTTAAAATCACTCTCTAACTATTGGGACATTTGTCACTACTCGTTGGCTGAGTCACTCTAAAATTTGTAGTAACAAATTAATTTACCAATATATTCTCATGAATCTACTAGGGAAAATGAAGTGCTGGTGTATTTTATTCCTTAGACATCTTCAAGCACCTTCCTTAAAATAAAGGTTGGTAAGTGTTTAATAAATATTAAGGACATGAAATAATGTTTTGGTATAAATGAATTCAAAGACATAACTCACAAATGATTGAATTTAAAACTAATAGTGAAAAAGATGATGTAGACTATTCTTTATCAGTGTATTCTTAGAAGAAAATACAAGTTCTTGATGAACCCAAGCAAGTTGAATTCATGAAGAGCCTTTGTGGAAGCATGCAAATGGTTTCTAATACGTACATTCTTACTTACTTCAAACTTTGTAAAGGATTTAAGAAAGGATGGAAAATATACCCATTTTATTGCTTGTGATCATTCACATGAAATAGTTCAAATAAAAATGATGATGATCAAAATGTTCTTTCTCTTGTGTTTGTTTCTCACCTAAATCAAACTCTTGATGATCCTAAATAGATCCATTTTTTAGAAAGCTTCTATTGTGACATGAAACTTTCTTTTCAAAAAGTAGATCCTTCATTGCTTCAGAAATTGAAAAAGATTAAATAGAAATATGGGAAAGAGAATCATTTTCTTCTTGATGAACACATTTTTGATAAAATTGTTGAACAAGCTAAATAACTAAGAGGGGCATGAATCAGTTATCCCCATTCAACTTATAAAACTTTTCTTTTGTCGATGAACTCTTAATCAATGGTATTATCAACTTAGACTTTTTGGTTAACAACATCAAACATCCACATAAACTATAAGCATTAAGAACACAGAAACATTAACACAGTGAACACTAGGATTTTATGTGGAAACCCAAGACGGGAAAAACCACGGAGAAGCTAATTCTCATGAAATGTAAAACACCTGTTAAGGTGACATCTATATGGTTATTTTTACAAAGGCTCACTACCAGATATACAAAGGCTCACTGTCGATACACAAAGGGATATTGATCCACACATGAATACTTATCCTTGAAATGTATTGTATTGTATATATCTAACAACTAAATTCCTCACTCTTATATATAAACCATCATAAACATCTACCAGGTCGGCTAGACAATTTGAAATAGGTTGCACCAAGACATTCCCATGGTGGTAAGGAATGAAATAAGGACCACCTCAAACATTACAACATGCCTCGTAGAATCCAACACACTACATCATCTCCAAAGCAATCTTTTCCAATGGATATGATCAGCACATTACATCCACATATATAGGAATGAAAAATACCAAGGATATGCATCAAAATAGGATTGATCCAAACAATCACATGTTGCATCCAACAAAGAACACTCACTAAAAAATTTTGGTGACAACCTCAACCGAAACATAAAAACTATCGATGTACATCAATTGATACGTCAATCTAGTCAGCTACACAATAGTCGATACACTAAAGGATGGAATAAGGATATGTTGACATCAATGAAAACATTAATGATAGCAGCATGGATTACATCAACCTTGCATTCTAACAATCTCCCCCTTTGGCATTGATGGAAATATTCATCAATAACAAATAACAGAAACAAACTTCAAAATTTCTCCAACTTTCTCCCCCTTTGACAAAAATGACAAAGGGTGCTGCAAAATCCCCGTCGCTAACATACTCTTCTCCCTTGTGAGGAATTCATCAAGCATTGATCGAGAAAGATAGAAATGCAAAGCATTGGACCAATGCATACAACTAGTGCATTTAGTGATCATTAGGAAGGGGAAAGACATCCAGCTTCCCCCTAAGATACTCAAAAGTATCATTTCACAAAGGTTTGGTAAATATGTCTGTTATTTGTTCCTTTGTTGGTGAGTACTCAAGCTTCACTACACCTTCTTCAACCTTCTCTCTGATAAAGTGATATCTTATGTCAATATGTTTTTTTTTGCAATGCATTACTAGATTCTTTGACATACTTATAGCACTTGTATTATCATACATGATAGAATATTTTTCAACAAACCTAACTCATATATCCTTCAAGGTCTTCTTCATCCATAATACCTGAGTACAACATGAGGATGCTACAATATATCCCAGTTCCGCAGGATATAGCATTACAGAATCATGCTTCTTGCTCGACCAAGAAACTAACTGGGAGCCAAGAAAGAATGCTCTACCACTAGTACTTATTTTTTATACACAACCTACCCAATCTGCATCTGTATATGTCGTTAGTGAAAAAAATGATTCTCTTAGATACCATAATCCCATATCTTTTACACCTTTCAAGTATCTAAAAATCCTCTTTACTTCTATAACATGTGACTCTTTTGGTTCTTGTTGAAATATTACTACCAAACCTATAGCATACATGATATCTGGTATTGTATATGTTAGGTATAACAATCCTCCAATCATTGATCTGTATTTAGTTGTATTTGATTTTGGTGAATCATCCTCCTTAGTTAACTTATAACCTGTAACAATGGGAGTGCATACATTTTTTGAATCTTCTAAGCCAAATTTCTTTAGTAACTCCTTCACATGCGTGGATTGAGAAATGAAAATTCATTTTTCATTCTGACTTACTTGCAATCCAAGAAATAAATTCAATTCACCGATCATGGATTTCAAATTCCTGTTGCATTTCTTTAGCAAACTTCTTGCATAGATCATATTTTCCTCCAAAGATGATATCATCAACATACACAACAACAATCAAATTTTTTTCTGAAAGTATTTTGAAGTATAGATTTTTGTCAATCAACCTTTCTAGAATCCTTCACTGATTATATATTTATCCAGTATTCAATACCAGGCCCTACGTGCCTGTTTCAATCCATACAATGCATTTTTTAACATAAAAACAACAATTAGATCTAATTATGAGCTAAATCCTTCTGGTTTCTCAATGTACACTTCTTCCTTAATTTCTCCATTTACTAACGCAGACATGACATCCATTCGATAAACCTTGAATCTTTTGAATGTTGTGAATGTCAAGAACATCTAAATAGCCTCCAGCCAAGAAAAATGGGCATAAGCCTCTTCAAAATTGATGCCTTAAATTAGTGAGTGACCCTTTCAAATAATCTCTCCTTGTTCCTCACAACCTTGTCATTATCATCTAGCTTATTTCAGTAAACCCATTTTGTGCCTATCACATTATTGTCTTTCGGTCTGGACACTAATTCTTAGGTTTGATTCTTCTATATCTGACTGAGTTCTTCCTTCTGATAGGGAGCCTCCTTGATAACCTTCTAAGTTTTCTTGAAACTCTTAATAGGTCTCTCTCAGGACCTCTAGGGCTTCCTCAATCCACCCTTCAACACTTGGAAGAATTAGTTCTTCCTCTCCAACCAAGGAAACTACCTACCATGTTAAAAACATCATTCTTGTGTTCCACAAGAACCTTCTACACAAACCACTCCAAGCCCTACACTTAAGTTTGGATTTGTAGGAGGGTTAGGGCTTCAACATACTCCATTTTTTAATTCCAACCTAGGTTTGAAACCACCAAGTTGATCCATATTGCCATCGGGTTCTAGTTCCTACTTTCTAGGCCTTGTAGCCTTTTTGCACAATTAGCCCTCCTAGTTTTTAGGAAACCTTAAAAAAAGAAAAAATATCTCAAAGGACCCCCTGATCTTTTGTGGTAGTCTTTAGGTAACACAAAAACCCACAAGGATTTTCTAGGTCCCTTAGCTTGGAACTGTCCGTACACCCTGTTATCATAAAATGGCACAATTCTTGTGTTTAGGCCAGTTTGTTGTCTTGGGCTTCAAAACTTGTCTTGTTGGATCTTTGGGCACTCCTCCACCTTGGGGAACACCTGAAAAAAACAATGCAACACACCCATGGCCTTCTTGGCTCATGAGAACACCCCTTACACTTTTTAAATCAACTGTCACTTGCTTCCTCTAACCGGGCTATGAGTTTAGCTCGCCTAGGGAAAGTGCTTAAAAATACATGCCATCACTTTGAGAGCTCCTCCTTCCATATAATGGTATCCCCATGGACCTATTCCCCATTCCCAAATGGTTGTATAGAACCAATAGTTGGAAGTGGAGTTAGGTCCACATCTTTGCCCCTTGCTCCAAATCAGGACAGCAAACAGCCCAAAACCAAGAAATTTACAAACAACAACCAAAAACCAATTACAAAGAAAAATAATTATGGGAAAATCTTGGTAACATGTACAATCATGGATTCCAATAATCATAGTTTTAATTTCAATCCATTCAATACAAAAACAACAAAAAAATGCTTCAATTTGTTGTCCCTCCAATAAACTCTCTTTGCTCCAGAATACCAGTCCATAGAGAATGAACTTCCACCCAACAATTAGGGTTTTGCCACATTATATCCCTTAGAAACACATGTCCCCACCCTCCTATGGGTTCAAAACTTCTTAAAACATTTATTCCTTTAGACAACAAAATATTGTCAGCAACTTTGAAAAGTTGCTAATGTTGCATAGCAACATTTTTCATTTTTTAGCCAATAACACTTTGTAAGTGTTTCCTTCACCAACCTACCTTAGATAACTTTAGGTAGACTATCTAGGGCATCTATGGACCCTAAAAACTCCTATGACATCATCCTAAAAATTGATGACATCATCAAGTACACCACATTGAATGGAGCCAAAAAGAGCTATTTACACAAGAAAAGAAGCACAAAATGAAAAATACCTAAACTACTCTTGGTCAACATGACCTTATATATTTACATTTCCCTACTAGAGGGTCTTACACACACTAGCACACCAAAATGACAAGAGACTACCATATTTTCTTGGCATCTCCAGGGTGCTCCTACACCATACTACCAAGGTTAAGAACTTATGTCACCTCTGGGGACAGGAGCTTCTTAGGACATCTAGGGCTTCCTCAATCCACCCTTTAACACTTGGAAGAATCAGTTCTTCCTCTCCAACCAGGGAAACTACCTACCATGTTAAAAACACCATTCTTGTGTTCCATAAGAACCTTCTACACAAACCACTCCAAGCCCTACACTTAAGTTTGGATTTCCAAGAAGGTTAGAGCTTCAACATACTCCATTTTTGAATTCCAACCTAGGTTTGAAACCACCAAGTTGATCCATATTGCCATCGGGTTCTAGTTCCTACTTTCTAGGCCTTGTAGCCTTTTTGCACAATTAGCCCTCCTAGTTTTTAGGAAACCTTAAAAACAGAAAAAATCTCTCAAAGGACCCCCTGATCTTTTGTGGTATTCTTTATGCAAGACAAAAACCCACAAGGATTTTCTAGGTCCCTTAGCTTGGAACTGTCCGTACACCCTGTTATCAGAAAATGGCACAATTATTGTGTTTAGGCCAGTTCGGTGTCTTGGGCTTCAAAACTTGTCTTGTTGGATCTTTGGGCACTCCTCCACCTTAGGGAAAACTTGAAAAAAACCATGAAACACACCCATGGCCTTCTTGGCTCATGATAACACCCCCTGCACTTTTTAAATCAACTGTCACTTGCTTCATCTAACCGGGCTATGAGTTTAGCTCGCCAAGGGCAAGTGCTTAAAAATACATGCCAGCACTTTGAGAGCTCCTCCTTGGCCAGAATGGTATCTCCATGGACCTAGTCCCCATTCCTAGATGGTTGTATATAACCAATGGTGGGAAGTGGAGTTAGGTCCACATCTTTGCCCCTTACTCCAAATCAGGACAGCAAATAGTCCAAAACCAAGAAATTTACAAACAACAACCAAAAACCAATTACAAAGAAAACTAATTATGGGAAAATCTTGGTAACATGTAAAATCATGGATTCCAATAATCACAGTTTTAATTTCAATCCATTCAATACAAAAACAACACAAAAATGCTTCAATTTGTTGTCCCTCCAATAAACTCTCTTTGCTCCAGAATACCAGTCCGTACAGAATGAACTTCCACACAACAATTAGGGTTTTTCCACTTATATCCCTTAGACACACATGTCCCCACACTCCTATGGGTTCAAAACTTCTTAAGACATTGATTTCCTTTAGACAACAAAATGTTGTCAGCAACTTTGAAAAGTTGCTAATGTTGCATAGCAACATTTTTCATTTTTTAGCCAATAACACTTTGTAAGTGTTTCCTTCACCAACCTACCTTAGCTAACTTTAGGTAGAATATCTAGGGTATCTATGGACCCTAAAAAATCCTATGACATCATCCTAACATTTGATGACATCATCAAATACACCACATTGAATGGAGCCAAAAAGAGCTATTTACACAAGAAAAGAAGCACAAAATGAAAACTACCTAAACTACTCTTGGTCAACATGACCTTATATATTTACATTTCCCTACTAGAGGGTCTTA
>MU228111.1:1049237-1070869 GCA_018584345.1 Thuja plicata
GATCATGCTTCCTCTTTCTCTTCTCTTCTATCTTAAGAGCCATTTGATAGCATTGTCTCACACTTGTCAAAGTTGCAAGACTCATCTCCTCTTGTATAGACCACTTGAGCCCATTTTGATATCTAGCTAATCTAATGCTTTCATCCTCCATTACCTTGGACCTCAAACATAACTTCTAAAACTCCTCTATATATGCTTGGACTTCAAGGTCTTTTTCTCTGAGATTTTGTCTCTTTCTATGCATTTGAACTTCATAGTCATCCAGGAGATAAGTTTATTTCAACATTGCCAACATACCTTTCCATGACACAATAGGACTCTTGCCCTCTTTCTCCCTTTCATTATGAACAAATTTCCACCAGGTAAGTGCTGGTCCTCTTAATCTAGACTCGACCACCTTGATTTTTTGAGCATCATTCACCCCATCACATTCAAAATGATTCTCGAGGCTGTCTATCCAATCTAAAACCAAATCAGCATCCATTTGTCCATTAAATAATGGCACACCCTCCAAGGCTTTACCACTCAAAGATTTGAGTGCCTTCAAGAAGGGTTCCTCAGGTAAGACCAGATCAGGGGTAGGTTTTTCTTCATCTAAGTCCCACTCCTTCCCCTTAGCTTCCTTTTCCTCTTTCTGGTCCACCTTGTCCTTTACACTATCTGCCTTAGCTCGGGCTTCATCCAAGATTTGCTCCATTTGAGCCAATCTCTCTCTCAGCAACCTATTATCATCTTCTTGTTCATCCACTTTATTTTCCAATTCAGCATTGGTCACCATCTTTCTTGATGCACTAGACAGCTCACTTGAGTCCTTGGTCTGCAACATCCACTAGCTGCACTATTTCTTCTTTTCCCATATCTTGAACTTGAGCTCTGATACCACTCTGATAGGGAGCCTCCTTGATAACCTTCTGAGTTTTCTTGAAACTCTTAATAGGTCTCTCTAAGGACCTCTAGGTCTTCCTCAATCCACCCTTCAACACTTGGAAGAATCAGTTCTTCCTCTCCAACCAAGGAAACTACCTACCATGTTAAAAACACCATTCTTGTGTTCCACAAGAACCTTCTACACAAACCACTCCAAGCCCTACACTTAAGTTTGGATTTGTAGGAGGGTTAGGGCTTCAACATACTCCATTTTTTAATTCCAACCTAGGTTTGAAACCACCAAGTTGATCCATATTGCCATCGGGTTCTAGTTCCTACTTTCTAGGCCTTGTAGCCTTTTTGCACAATTAGCCCTCCTAGTTTTTAGGAAACCTTAAAAATAGAAAAAATCTCTCAAAGGACCCCCTGATCTTTTGTGGTAGTCTTTAGGTAAGACAAAAACCCACAAGTATTTTCTAGGTCCCTTAGCTTGGAACTATCTGTACACCCTGTTATCAGAAAATGGCACAATTCTTGTGTTTAGGCCAGTTTGGTGTCTTGGGCTTCAAAACTTGTCTTGTTTGATCTTTGGGAACTCCTCCACCTTGGGTAACACCTACACAACACCATGAAACACACCCATATCCTTCTTGGCTCATGAGAACACCCCCTGCACTTTTTAAATCAACTGTCACTTGCTTCCTCTAACCGGGCTATGAGTTTAGCTCGCCTAGGGAAGGTGCTTAAAAATACATGCCAGCACTTTGAGAGCTCCTCCTTCCATAGAATGGTAGCTCCATGTACCTAGTCCCCATTCCTAGATGGCCGTATAGAACCAATGGTGGGAAGTGGAGTTAGGTCCACATCTTTGCCCCTTGCTCCAAATCAGGATAGCAAACAGTCCAAAACCAAGAAATTTACAAACAACAACCAAAAACCAATTACAAATCAAACTAATTATGGGAAAATATTGGTAACATGTACAATCATGGATTCCAATAATCACAATTTTAATTTCAATCCATTCAATACAAAAACAACACAAAAATGCTTCAATTTGCTATCCCTCCAATAAACTCTCTTTGCTCCAGAATACCAGTCCGTAGAGAATGAACTTCTACCCAACAATTAGGGTTTTTCCATCTTATACCCCTTAGACACACATTTCCCCAACCTCCTATGGGTTTAAAACTTCTTAAAACGTTGATTTCCTTTAGACAACAAAATGTTGTCAGCAACTTTGAAAAGTTGCTAATGTTGCATAGCAACATTTTTCATTTTTTAGCCAATAACACTTTGTAAGTGTTTCCTTCACAAACCTACCTTAGCTAACTTTAGGTAGACTATTTAGGGTATCTTTGGACCCTAAAAAATCCTATGAAATCATCCTAACATTTGATGACATCATCAAGTACACCACATTGAATGGAGCCAAAAAGAGCTATTTACACAAGAAAAGAAGCACAAAATGAAAACTACCTAAACTACTCTTGGTCAACATGACCTTATATATTTACATTTCCCTACTAGAGGGTCTTACACACACTAGCACACCAAAATGACAAGAGACTACCATATTTGCTTGGCATCTTTAGGGTGCTCCTGCACCACCTTCATTGCATTAATCCAACTCTGGTCACTACAAGCTTCTATTATAGACTTAGGTTCAATCTCTGATAGTAAACATAACAAAGCATCATCTTGAGATGTTTTACTTATGAAAACAACTCCTTTTTTCTTATCTACAATGATCTGATTCTCTGAATTATTATTCTATACATACCTTGGTTTCTTATTTGTAGATGTCGGTGTCAGTTGAGTATCATCTTCTTCTTTCTTCTCTTATTTTATTTTGTCCTTTGTATCAGATTCATACTAAATGTGTCTATTAGGGACCTTTTGGAATTCTTCATCAAACTTCACAATCACACTCTCCACAATTATTTTCAAACTCTTGTTGTAGTACCGATACGTTTTTCTTCTTATAGAATAGACCAAAAATATTCCTTCATCCACTCTACTATCAAATTTTCCAATATTTTCTTCATCTTTATGAATGTAGCACTTGCTGCCAAATGTTTTGAATTACTTAACTGTAGGTGCTCTCCCATGCCATAATTCATATGAAGTCTTTCCATATTTCCTCCAATACAGAACTTTGTTAAGTGTATATACATCAGTATGTACTACTTCTCTCCAATAGATTTATGGTACGCTTGCCTCCTTCAACATAGTTCTTTCTACTTCCTAAATTATCTAATTCATTCTTTCCACAATACCATTCTATTGGGGTGTTCTTGTTGTTGAAAACTGTCTCTTAATACCATGTTTTTCACACAAAAAATTCAAAATCATTAGACGTAAACTCTCCTCCTCTGTCAGATCTCAAACACTTAATATTTCTACCACACTCAATATCAACTCTATCTTTAAATATCTTGAACTTCTCAAATTCCCCAAATTTGTCTCTAAGAAAAGAAACCCATACCATCCTTGAATAGTCATCAATAAAAAGTATGAAGTATACTTCACCTTGAGAGCTCCTTGTTCTCGTAGGACCACAAAGATTGTTGTGCACAATATCTAGTACATTGGTAGATGAATAGTATTTTATCTTGAATGATTCTCTTCTCTGCTTCCCTAATTGACAACCCTTGTAGATAATTTTTTCTGGTTTACGCATTCTGGTAGATCTCTCACCACACAAGATGATCTTATTTTTACTAGATTATCAAATTTTATTTGATACATCATCTGATGCCAGAGCTAATTGTCATCAGTCTGAGATAGTAAATAGAATCCTTATGATGCTCCTTCTAGATGGTACATATTCCTTCTAGTTATTTTCCCAATTGCAATTAGATCTCCTTATTTTATAACATCTTCCCAACACTTAACAAATTGTGATACAAATCCTTCACATAATAGACATTTTCAGTGTTATTATTTTCATCAAAAGTAATAGAGCCTTTACCAAGAATGTAAGTTTTCTTTGTCATCACCAAATCTAACACGACCCCCATCATACTTGCTAAGTGATAAAAATTTACTTTTATCTCCGGTCATATGATAAGAACAACCACTATCAATCAACCATTCATTTTCTTTCTTCTAACATACAAAGTAGTTTCTTAAATGCTGGAATTATTTATGGGTTTCTGATTTTTATTTGTGGCAACGTTCTTCAAGATTTAGTTTAGTAGCTGGTATTTTTCTCTTTTTGTCCTGTAGTATTCTTAGGATACTTTTAATTCTCAATATTAAGTTATAGTCTTGTACATGGTTTCAGGACCCCTTCAAAACCTTTTTTTTAGGATGTTTGGGTGTTAGATGGCTTTTATTTTGGAAGCCATCTTTTTTGTTTAGTTTCTCTTTGTTTTCCTATTGTTTCTAGGAAGGTCTTTATTGCTAAATCTTATGTATTCTTTTGTTCAAGGTTTTGGGTCCTTTCAAAACCTTCTTTTCACTTAATAAAAAATATACAAAGTAATTTCAACATCATTATCAACCTCAACACAGATGTTAGTAATATCTATCTCTGATTTCTCATCCTTGACATAAAATAAACAATCTTCTATCTCTGATTCATCCTCTAAGATACTAGCATGTTCGTTCACATAGTAAGCTTTCTTATTAGAATTCTTAAAATTCTATCTAGGACCTTTCTCTTAACACCTAGTTGCAAAATAAGCAATTTTACCACATCGAAAACATTTTAGAGGTAACATACCTTTATAGTTTTCGGTACCTTTCTTCAATCTCCTTGCAAATTTTACTTCAAATTATTCATCATCATCAAATTTTGTTTCTTTGAAAGTCATTTTAGATTTTATATTATCTCTTCCAAACTTACTTAGCTCAAATGTTGTCAGGGTACCAAACAATTGTTCTTTGGTAAAATTATTTGGATCATATACCTCTTCAATTGTCGAGATCTTGTCACTATAGTTATCTAGTAATGTCATCAAGATCTTATCTTCCTTGATTCTTGACTTCATTCGCTGCATTTTCAACCCTCTGAAAATAGCTCTTGATATCTTCTCCATATTCCATTCTTAGATTCTCATAATTTCTTTTAGCTGTTAATATCTTAGATAACTTAACTCTTTCATTCCCCTCATAGATCTCTTTCAACATTTCCCAAACTTCATATGCAGTTTTCAAAGAAATAACCTTTGCTAATTCAGTCTTTGATAAAGCACTACTTATTAACCACTTCTACCCTAGGTTCTAACCCTTCTCAACCCATTCACCCTTGCTAATCTAATCTTAATACTAAATTCTACCCTAACCCACCTCCTAATGTTGTCACATTCCATTAAGGAATGCTTAGCAACTCAACCCACTTGAGAAAGTCCACTTTCTCAAGCTTGACTTCCTTAAGGTCCACTTTCTCAAGCAATCCTCTTACATCCTCCCTTGCCTCTTTAAGGCTTTCATTAATGCCTTATTAATAAAAATGCATTAAGCCTATGTCTCTCCCATGCCTTATTAATTCCTTGGGCATTAATGGCTTTTACATCTTCATTAATGAGCCCCTTCACTCATTAATTCACCTTGTCCCCCCTCTCTCTCTTTAGTTCTTCTATAAATAAAAGACATTTTTGAGAGGAAATAAGCCTTCACATTAGATCAAAAATACATTTTTATGTTGTTTCATTACTCTTAGAATCATATTGCACTTCTTATTCCATGTTTTTTCATTGTTAAATATTTACATGCTTAGAGCTAGAATGCTTGTTTTTCATCTTTTTAGTTTGTTTTAATCTAAAAAGCCTTCATGCTAGGTTTTATTCGTCACTGATTTGTAGCATATTCTGAGGGCTGATATGTTACTAATTACACTCCTAGTTAGTAGGCAATAGGTTGATATTAGTGGTTTTGAATGTTTTATCTAACCTTTTGGACTAATGCAATGACTTATTGAGTGTTTGTGTCTCATTCATCAGGTACCCAAATACACACACACATTTTTGGCGCCCACGGGGCTCAAATTTTGATTTAGCCTCATTTTCTAACACTTTCTTGTCAATTTGCAGGCTCAAGAATCAGTCACAGAATCGCATTTAATCTTGCAGGATCGTATCCCAGATACGCCATCGTACTGCGTAAATTCTGGCTTGCATCCAGAATTTCCTAGATCATTTCTAGTTTTGGCTTGCATCTGGTCAGCAAGGGCTCATATTTGGTGAATAGACTCACATCCCAGATACTATATCACATTTAGTAGGATTTTAGGCTTGTATTTGGTTGAGAAGCTTGTCTACTTCATTTGCCTAATCCTAACAAGTCTAACAAGTTGTGCTTTTTATATCTTACATATTAACAAGTGTTTGCAGGTAATTTTGGTGGTTTTCATGGAGTTGGGTTAAGCAGATACTAACGTGGTTTTTACAGGTTGCCAAACCCCCCCATCTTGACTTCTATTTATTTGCATTTCAAAAACTTAAGAGCATTTCTCCACTTGCTAAAACAACTAGATATTATGCTCTTTTCCTCTTGAGTAAAATCAGAAAGTCAGACGTTGTCTTATCATTTGTGATGAAATTGGGGGTAACTAAATAATAAAGTACACTGTTTAATTCATTTTGGGGATATAAATTGAACAAACACAAATCACTAAATCATGTGGGATCAATGAACAAAATCATATAATTCTTTTCGGATTCAGTAATTGAACAAAACAAAGCACTCAATATGTGGGCTCAATGAACAACACATTGTTTAATTATTTTTGGATTCAGTAATTGAACAACACAAACTCACTAAATTTTGTGGTTAATTGAAAAAAACAAACTTTCCCTTTCTATTTTCTTTAAGATAGGAACAATTAAATCAAGCTCAACATAGCTTGACGGAAAAAAAATTTGTTTTAAGTGTTTGGGGAGAAAACGGCTTAGATTAGGAGAGTATGCTCTTCTTCAGAAGAAGAATCAGAAATTCAGACATCCAAAGCTCGCCAATCCTGGTTACCGATCTTTAAACAGTAGAGGGCCTACCGGTTGAGGAAAAAATCTCTCAGGAATGACCTAAGTGAGGATAGGTCTTATGCTGACCCTTCGAACTCACTATAAATAGTTGCTTCCTTATAGGCCAAAGCCGCGAAAGACGAAACTGGTTTTGTTCTTGGAATTTTGACATCATTCCTTCAACATATCAGGGTACATGTAGAGCGGAGCCGCTTGAATCTTTCTTGTGAGACTACATATATTCAAGTACTCATAGGGCTATACGCCTCAATTTTGCCTTGTGCAATTCTATGGGGTACAGTTTCGAATGGATTGCCCAATAATCTACAACAAATTCAACTAAAAGAATACCCGATTCACCCCCAAAAGGGTGATAATCTTTGTGCAAGGAAAAAAGTAATTTCCCTAAGACACTCGTCATATCGTGCCCTCACTTGCATTTGGAGTCGGCTAATACAGCATCATGACTGGAGCCATTGCGTGCATGGTGATGGCTATATTTTGATTAGCATTTGAGTGTGTACCTAAGTCAACGAGCAAAGATTTTCATCCTCCACCTAGAAAATAGGGCAAAAAGAGTGTTTTTTTCACCCCTTAACAATGCAAAACTATTTGACATGTTCCAAAGCTCACTAAAAATATAAGCTCCTCAAAACAATCAACAAAATTCAAACCCTGGAGTACATGTGTTTTTCACACCTTACCACACCTCTTGATGCAATTTGCAAGCAAACAAATTCACGCACTTCAAAAACAAATTTTTCAAAATTGACCAAAACAACAGGACCATCATAAGATCGCATCTTATTTTTCTCAAGTTGTATTCAAGGTTTAGGATCGCATTTGGTGCATTGGATCGCATTTAATCAGCATATAGTCACATCTAGATTCTAGGATCACATATGGTGCCATCAGAGGCTCATATCTGGGAGCTCGCATTCAGGACAGTGGGCATTTCTAGTAGTTTTTCTTAGGAGGTCTCAGTTGTTTTAGGTACCCTTTTTTCTCTTTAGCTGGTTCCTGTTGTTTCTCCTGGTCTCCCTGCTGTTATTTTCAAACACTTTCAAAATGTCCACCTTGCATGCATAGTCAGTCTTTCACAATCAATTCAATACATGTGGTCTATCCATTTTCTATCAACAACTTGATTCCCAGCTCACTATCAGGGCATTCTAACCCTCTGACACTGGAATCATTTACATCCACCAACAAACAAATAGTTACTTCTACCTAGACACGCCCACTTGAACGATCTAAAAACCATACTTTCACTATTGGTAAATGTTAACAAAGTTAAGAAACAAACTTCATGGTTAGCACAAGACGCAACCAATACATAACTAAAGGATCGAAAGTGCCTCCTAAAACCCCACACTTCCAAGGAGAAAATTATCGTAGTTCCCTTTTTGATCGAGATTCACCGCCAATGGATAGCCACGCTAACAAATGGAGCAAGGCTTTTGAGGGTTATAATGATGGAAAACAAGCACAATTCAAAGGCATGGAAGAGGAAGAAAGACCCAAGTTTGAACATAATCTATTTGGGTCAGATAGTGAAGAAGAAATCCCTGAAGATGAGTATGAGAAACTCAAACAAAGTAAAAGGATCCACAATCTATTGGAACAAATAATCGGTGATGACAAAGAAAAGTATTTCCTCCATCTAGCATCCTCGGGTGTCAAGCTACCCAAGGATTATAATGTGGATGACCTCAAAGAAAAGGAAGTACCAAACCCAATATCTATTCTCACTAAACAGCTCAATCTAATGCAAACAAAGCTCACCAACCTCAAACAAGAGAAGGAAAAACCTAAAACAAAATACTCTTTGGACGCCATTTGTCCATTTCCTTTCGATAAGAGTATCACTATGGTCCCGTTTCCTCCTAATGTGGCAAGTCCAAAGTATGACAAGTACACAGGAGAAACTAATCCACATGACCATGTAAGAGAATTTTGTGCTCTAAGCATTGAATACATGCACGAACCCACATATCTCATGTGACTATTTCCATGAAGTCTAGGAGGTAATGCCATGGAGTGGTTTTTGAAATTGAATCCTAAGGTCAAAACATTTGAGGAATTGATGCAACGGTTCATTCAACATTACTCTTACAACATCCAAAATGATGTCACTATGATGGACCTATGCAATACCAAGCAAAAAATTGGAAAATACTTTACACACTTCCTACAAAGATGGAGGAAGATTTTTGCACGATATTCAAGGATCATTCCTGAAATAGAAAAGATGGAAATCTTCGTCAATAATCTCATGCCAAAATTGAGATATGCTCTACAAATGAAAGATTCTCCTAGCTTTGATAGGATGATTAAAAATGCCCTTCGTATTGAGGAAGTCATGGTAGTAGCTCCAACTCCAAGCCTAAATGGTGGAAACAAAACAAAAATGTTGTTAATGATGGAGTAGTTGATGCCTCTAACATTAATTCTAAACCCAAAGCATTCAATCTGACCAATGGCATGCAAGCAAGCAAAGAGGCTAAAATAACACCTCCTGTTCCCAAAACAAACAATGATAATGACAAGGGACGAACATGGACTTCAAAACCCCAAAGAACATTCACTCCTTTTGGGGAACCTCTTGAGACCATTTTAAAAACATTGGTGGATAACAAAGTTCTTATGATTCCCGATTCTAAACCGTGGGAACCGATGGTCAAACCCAAATGGTGGGATGATAACTCCTATTGTGTCTTCCACAAAAACAAGGGACACAAGACAAATAATTGTCTCAAGCTCAAGCACGTTATCCAAGACCTCATTGAAGGAGGTAAGATCAAGGTAGATGGACATACTACTAATGAGGACCATACAGCATTTAACAAACCCTTTCCTAATTACAATCAAGGAGAAACATCCAAAGAGAAAGGTAATGAGATAAACTACACCTATTCCAAACATGATAATGTGATCAATATGCTCAACATTAAAACTGAATCCATCAATGTGATCACAATTAAAGGTGCTTCATCCTCCACAAATGCTATAACCCAGAGCCAAGCATAGGTTATGATCAAGGGACCTCCAAAACCAACACCAGCGTCAACATCAAAGGTTCCTACTATAACTATTCCTAAACCAGTAGAAAAACACGTGGTCACTATCCCTAGAGCAAAATATGACTTGGTAGACCAATTGCAAAGAACCGCTCCCAAAATTTCCATCTTCAAATTGCTCAAGATATCCACTGTGCATAGGGAAATCCTAGAACAAGCCCTACACGCTGCTAATGTTCCAAAGGATATTGATATAGACAAGTTCCAAGCAATGGTCAATCACATCTCAGTGCCACACTACCTCTCCTTTTCTGAGGACGATGAAAAGTCATTGACCCATCCACACAATCAACCCATCCATATCAAAGTTATTATTCATAAATCCCATGTTAGACGTGTATTGATAGATGGAGGCACAGGATTAAATATCTATACACTGGATTTAGTTAGGAGGCTAGGCCTCTCAGAGAAAACAATTGACTCTAGAAATAAGATAACCATCAAAGCTTATGATGAGGAAGAAATATCCTCCAGAGGTATTATTTGTCTACCCATCAGATTTGGGCCCATTGAAAGGAATGTCATATGTCAAATTCTGGATTTACCCCTGGCCTACAATATTCTACTGGGCAGACCATGGATTCATGAGATGCAGGCTGTACCATCCACTTATCACCAATGCACCAAGTTCCCACATAATGGGATAGAAGTGACAATTCCTGCGGATGCTAACTACACTTGCAACAATATCAAAGTAGGTAGCATGATCCCACACAATAAAGAGGCTATGGACACAGTTGCTTCTGAGACTACCAAGGACATGGTGATCAAGAGCTTTAGCAAAACATTGAAACTTGAAGAAACAGGTATGGGAGAATACAAGCTGGACCTGACTCCTTCACTGACAGATCTCCCAGTATCACCAAGATCCTATGGTAAACCATCATCAACATTCACAACCCTAGCATTCAAAGAGCCAGAGGTACACAAGGCAACTAGCATGATAAAGGTATCCACATCTTCTTCAGATAACACAGAAGAACAGGCAGTCTTGAACTAGCTTGACAAGGGAGAACCAGTGGACTCTGAGGTCAAACACGTGAAGATATCCCTAGAACAGTATGGAAAGGGATATGATTTCCTCAAACAAATGGGTTACAAAGGAAAAATACCTCTAAATGACAAAAGATGAGGGATCATTGAACCCATACCCATGGAGTTCTTCCTCAATAGAGATAAAATAGGACTGGGCTTTAATACTCAATCCAACAAACCTACTTCAAAGCAGAGTCCACCTTCTGAAATAGAGAGTGATAAAATAGATGAGATAGAATCAGAACCATGGCCTTATGAGAGATTACTACATATTGGTATAGAAAATCCTGAATATCAAGGAGAACACTACATACCTAGTTTTGAGGTACCACAGGATCTTCACACTCCTTTGCTAGAAAAATTGCCCATTCAAGAGTTAGGAGACACCATAGCAACAATCACTCAAGAGGAACCACAGCCGCAGAATTTACATCCTAACTAGGGGAAATTGGTCACAATTTCACATGTTCTAGATCTACCTCACTTTGATCTACAAGCAGCTAATCGAGTTCATCAAATAAATATTGCTGAATATTTGGATAGATCTGATGACGATGTCACAGACTCTCATGACTATGAGTGGGATCAGCTTTCTATTACCTCTGAGGAAAATGGGATAGATACAATTCACATGTTTGCAGCTTCCTTAGCTCCTAGTAAACAGCCTAACACTCCTTTCAATGACACTGATCCTCCTAAAGAAGAAGAAGAATTCCTTCCTCCGATCATTGACGGAGACACTGGTGAATACATAACTCTAGAGGAATTTCATAGGCTACAAGCAAGAAGCCTCCTTTTACAAAGGGATGATGATGAGATATCTACTGACGAGTCACTAGAGTTTGATCCATATATAACTGACAATGACCCTTTTAACAACGATCTTACTCTTATTGATCTAAACATCAAAGATATTAACTTAACAGATCATTTCATGTCAGTTAACAGTTGTAATCCTAACGCGATGTTGTCCTTCCTAGAATCTGACTCCCTAACATTGGTACTTCCAAACCTAATCGATTGGACTGAAATAGATCCCACTCCTATCCTCAACTTTCCCAATGACCACTCCCTAGATTTTTATCTTAATGCTTTTGAACCTTACCCTTCTTCCACCAATGCAAGGAGAAAGAACATGTCACAGGAGGATATCAAGTTTCTTAGTCACAAACTGAAAAATAAAAAGAAAAAATGGACTGATGGTGAAAACCACTCTGTGGCAGTATCAGATCCCAAAATAGTAAATAAAAAAGATGTATCCAGTGGTGAAAAACTCTCAAAGGTGCCAAAGGATGAGACTCTTGATATCCTCCCTGAACACTTTCAAGAAAGATCTTCAGTATTGATTGAACCAACACAGCCAGTAAACTTAAGCACTGTTGAAAATCCTCAGATAGTTCACCTAGCACAATCTTTATCATAAGAAGAGAAGGTACAATTCATAGAGTTCCTGAAGGAGAAGAAGATCAACTTTTCATGGTATTACACTAATATGCCAGGGCTAGATCCTAATCTCATCATGCATCACTTATCTATAGCTCCTGGGATCAAGCCTGTAAAAAAAAAACTCAGAAAAATGCATCCTCATGTTGCATTATTGGTGAAAGAAGAGCTAGAAAAGTTGCTAAAGGCTATATTTATTCAAGTCATTTCCTATGTAGCATGGATCTCTAATGTGGTCCCTATTTCTAAATCTGATAAATCCATCAGGATCTGCACAAACTTCAGAGACCTCAACAAAGCATGTTTGAAAGATGATTTCCCTCTACCAAATATTGACATGATCATAGACCTTATGGCAGGCTACCAGATGTATTCATTAATGGATGGATTCTCTAATTATAATCAAATCAAGATCACCCCTGAGGATCAAGAGAAAACTGCATCCACATGTGCATGGGGCACATTTTGTTGGAACATCATGCCATTTGGGCTAAATAATTCCAGAGCAACATATCAGAGAGCTATGACAACAATATTTCATGACATGATGCACAAAAACATGGAGGACTATGTCCATGACACACTGGCTAAATTCAAAGAAAGAGGTACTCATATTTCTGATTTAAGAAAGATATTGGATCGAATGGAACAGTTCCAACTCAGGCTCAATCCAAAGAAATGTGCCTTTGGGGTCCAATCAAGCAAGCTCCTAGGATTCATAGTATCAGCAAAGGGCATTGAGGTAGATCCTACGAAGGTAAAAGCTATTCTAGAAATGACTCCTCCACGTAATATCAATCAAATGAGGACACTACAAGGGAGACTCCAGTCTATCAGGATATTTATGTCCCAACTTGCAGATAAGGCACAACCCTTTACTAAGTTACTACATAAAGGGGTTGCGTTCAATTGGGATGAACACTGTGAAGAAAACTTTAGAGAATTGAAGGGGTACTTGGCTGCTCCACCTATTCTTATGGCACCTATTCATGGAAAACTGTTTCTCCTATACATTTCAGCTACAACTACATCCCTAGGAGTATTGCTAGCACAAGAGGATGAGACAAAGAAAGAAAGAGCTATCTACTACATTAGTAGAACTCTAGTCACTTATGAGCTCAATTATAGCATTATTGAAAAAGCATGTTAGCAGTCATCTTTGCATCACAGAAATTGAGACACTACATGCTCTCTCATACAGTCAAGATCATTGCTAAGATAGACCCTCTAAAGTATCTTTTGAGAAGAACAGCATTAACAGGACATTTGGCAAAATGGGTCCTAATTCTAAGTGAGTTTGACATTGAGTATGTCGAACAGAGAGCTATCAAAGGATAGGTACTTGCAGACCAATTGGCTGATTCACCACTCTAGGATGATGAACCATTACTAATTGAATTCCCTAATAAAACAACCATGCATCTCACTGAACATCCCTGGAAGATGTACTTTGACGGTTCATTTACTCAACAAGGATTTGGAGCAGGGGTTCTCTTCATAACTCCACAAGGATACAAAATTCCCAAATCTTACAAATTGATGTTTCCATGCACCAAAAATATCTCAGAATATGAAGCATTGGTCAATGGCCTCAAGCTAGCCATAGAATGGAAGATCATAGAGTTACATGGGTACTGTGACTCCCAACTAATTATCAATCAAATCAATGGGGAGTATCAAACAAGGGATGAAAATTTGATGCCCTACAAGCAACTAGTTGATGATCTGAAGAAATACTTTGTCTTTGTCACCTTCCAACAGATACCAAGATCAGAGAACAAAGCTACAGATGCTATGGCTACCTTGGCATCCATATTACAATTGGAAGAGCATCAATTCCGCTATGACTTCTTGGTGGAAGAAATATCCTATCCTGCCTTTGCCAATCCAGAATACCAGGTAATATGTGCCTTGAATACCCCAGATCAATCTTGATATGCCAGTATCATTTCCTACCTTTCTGACCAAACCATTCTCACCAATCTATCTAGAAATGAAAAAAGATCCCTAATTAGGACAGCATCACATTACGTCCTCATAACTAACAACCTATATCAATGTAGTCTCAATGGTACACTCCTTCGATGTTTAGAACTCAAAGAGTCTGATCTAGCATTAAAATATGTCCATGAAGGTGTATGTGGATCACACTCGAATGGATTTTCATTAGCTAAGAAACTGCTCAAAATAGGCTATTATTGGCCTGCCATGGAGAAAGATGCTATTCAATTTTCAAAAGCATGTCTTAAATGCAAGACACATGGAAACCTTATTCATGCTCCTGCCAGAGAAATGATACCTTTTATAATACATTGGCCATTTCAACAATGGGCCTTTCACTTGGTTGGACAAATATATCCCAACTCTTCAAATGGACACAAGTTTATCATTACTGCCACTGAGTATTTCACGAAGTGGGTCAAAGTCGTGCCGCTAATCAAAGCCACTGGCAAACAGGTGGCTATGTTCATTCTGAACTACATTATTTGTAGATACAGGATACCCTCTTCAATTGTGACAGACAATGGGGGACAATTTAAAAATTAAGACATTGATGACCTCTATGAATAGTTCCATATCACTCAACATTTCTCCTCGGTCTATTATCCTCAAGGTAATGGATAGGCTGAGGCATCAAACAAAAACATTCTCAAAATTCTACACAAAACTGTAAGTAAGTCTGGTAGAGACTTGCATCTACAACTAAACCTGGCACTATGGGCCTACAGAACGAGCATCTGAACACCAAGTGGAGCCACGCCATTTGCTCTAGTCTATGGCATTGAAGCATTATTACCTATTGAGGTTGAAATCCCATCTTTGCGGATATCTTTACAAGGGCTGGTTACTGATGAACAGTACCACATTGATCAGGTAAACTCTCTGTACCTACTAGATGAATGCAGGCAACAAGCATTTGATCACCTCAAAATGTACCAAGAAAGGATGTCCACAGGTTACAACAAGAAGGTCAAACAATGCAAGTTAGAGGTGGGAGACCTTGTCCTGAAAGAAAATCCTAAGAACCAGCCTAACAGAGAGTAGAAAGGAAAGTTTGAACCTAACTGGTTGGGACCTTATGTTATCACTGCTACTTTTGGGACTGGGGCTTACCAATTAGCTACACCTGAGGGAGATGTTCTTCTAGATCCTATTAACACTCTACATTTGAAGCGGTTCTACGCTTGATGATTGGCTAGCAGAGCCTGTACAGCAAAAAGTTCTGGCAAAAATACCAAAAATATTCAGAAAATTGATCCTGAAGAAATCCAAAAATAGTGGAAAAGGTCCTACAAAATGGGTATCCTTGGTGAAAACCTGGTAAACATGCGCCTTGATACTACAAAAACATTCAAAAAAGTAAAAATAGAAAAAAAAATTGAAAAAGAGAAAAAGTGCCTTGATGAGAACCTGGTAGAACAGGCATCTTGGTAGCAAAAAGAAAGAAAAAAGAATCTTGCCAAGTGGTGAAAACCTGGCAATCAAGCGTCACTTGTGTTCTATGCTCCATCTATCAATGCACTACTGATACTAGGCCTTCATAATTTTTCCTGTGCTCATAAGCTGACTTCATTTTCCTACATGACTATCTTGTCCTCGCTTGGGATTTGTCTATCTTTACGTCTTAGGAATAAGTCATTCTACACTAGGGGAATCTTTGATGGCATGATCAGTTACAGTTGCTAGGTTTCTCTAAGCTGGTTTGCCTCACAAAAATAATGTTTCTTGACACATGCAAAACATTGTCACTTTTTCAAAAACCAAGGTGTCGTTTAATGACATGGGACATGACATTTACATTCAAAGCATTCCTACAAAGCCATACTGGATCGCAAACATGAAGGGATTATCCTACCAATGCATAGACATGGAACACCATATTTTTGGTATTACAATTTTTTGATTGATGAATCTTTACTGTGTTTGACATGTGGATGAACAAGTACTACTTAAACACACAGTTTGTTATTGGTTTGATTATGATTCTTTTATGTCCTATTAATTTTTTCAAGTAGGGGCATCTAAGTAATTATAAATTTTATCTGATTGATTCTCAATTGATGATTTGTTATGTCTTCTTAGTTACTCAATGACATCTGCGCAAAGACAAAGAGTCGCAAGGATTGGGGGCATAATTTTTTCTTGATTTTTTGTGTATGGTGATTGTTCCACATGATCCTATAAATTTCACCTAACTTGGATGTTTATGGTAAGAGCTGCTACTATGGGTAGATAGCTGCATATATCTCAATCTTTGTTATGTGTAAACTATGGTGAGTTTCACACAATTTCCTTGTCTATTTTCTGAACCAGATTCTCACTAAGGTATATGAATCATAATGTACCCAAGGATATGAATTTTCAAGATCATTGCGGGTCCAATATCTTTCCTTACTCAAAATTTGGTATATTAAAAGGCAGGTGACTATTTTGTTATCCTAGCTTCTATGCCTTGATGCCTAAGTCTATTTTTGACATTCCAATAAAACATAGTATTCATATTATCATAATATCAGTGGGTATTAGTGATGGTTGTACTATTAGGTGGTATTCATTTCGAAAAGCACCCAATGATGATAAAAATGTTGCAAAAATTGCTAAATCAGTGACAAGTCCTAAGAGTCTTCATATAGCTGCATTTAGAGTTTGCTTGATGCATTTGTCAACGGCAATAAAAACATAAGGAATTTTTAAGCTCAAAAATGGTTTTCTATCTTCTTCTAAACATCAAGTTAATTACATCATCTCTATTACTAATATCAAATATCGTTGCACATCCATAGCATACATTTTGCATTCATTTGAAAAGAAGAAGCTGGAAAATACAAAAATAAAGCAATCCATGTATTGCATTTTTCCTTTTCCATCCTAAATGCGTCCATACATCTATTTTTGCATAACTGGAAAAACAAAAGAAAAATACATTTTGCATTTTCACATAGATATCATTTATAATATATTTATATCAGTAATAACACATCACATCCAAATCATAAAAATGATGTTATCATCTATGACCTAACTCATCAAGAGATCAAGATATCATCACATGTGCAAAAAAATACATTTACCACATCTATGGAAGGCAAAATGGCTACATTTACCACATGAAACATATCAGAATCAAGAAACTGCATCAAATATATATCATCATAAAACATGGTACAAATCAAAGCATAAAGTGTATCAAAAAGTATAAAGTGTATCAGAAAGCATAAAGTATATTAGTGAGCATAAAAAGCATCAAAAAGAGAATCAAAATATATGTATGAATGAATGTGAAATAAAAAAAAGGGGGATCTCAGCAGGACCCAGATATACATACATGCTCTCAAAAATGTACATATCATACAAAATGGTACAAAAATCAACTCTGGCCTGCCCCCTCTCCCTGGTCAGGAGGAGGAGGAGGAGGTGGCATGAAAGGAGCTACTAGAGGCGGCATGGCCCCCTTAGACTGTTGAGCTACACGAGAAAAAGAGGGTGCTCTCTGACCCCTCGGCACTACTGCGTGATACAAGGCGTAATAATATGTCACCCTATATCCTTGATAGACTGTTGTTCGGGCCTGGGCATCTCTCTTTGCTCTGAGCATCTCCACCTGTGCATCCCTCTCAGCTCTTAGCCGCTCAAGCTATCTGTCCCTGTCTGCTAAAAGAGCATCAGCAGTAGTAACCCTAGCATCCAATGTTGTGATCTAGGCTCGGAGCTGCTCCCTCTCCTGCTCACATCTAGATAGAGGGTCCCCATCTCTACTGGGATCCTACTCCTGAGCTCTCTATCGTCGTTGTCTCTACTGCTCTATAGTAAGTAATGGGCCAGGATCTCTCTGGGGGGCCACAAATTTGAACTTCTACCGTCTGCCCTGCCCACTGCCGCTCGAACCACCTGGATCAACTGCCTCTCCACCACCACCCCTGTCATCACCATCATGCCTATCATCCAAAGGGGGGCACCTATCATCTCTGCCACCATCTCAACCACCATCTCGGCCCCCATGTCTCCCTGGAGCCCGGTCTCTCTGAACACCCCCTCTACCCCTGGCGGGTCGGTCATCAGGCTCGTAATCCAGAGGCTCCTCTATACGAGGAATAATCTCCTTAGGCACTATAAATCATGGAAAGGGATACTGGAGCATCTTTGCAGCATACCCATCTGAAACTTTGGCATCCTCGACATCTGGATGAAGGTCCCAGTCTACAACAACCATATCTCGGATCTCCTGGTATGCAGTCTCATAAGTCAACTATGCACCCCAATTAGAGGCCTCATCATGGATATGAGCATACACTGCAACATCCTCTGTATGGCCCTGTCGCCGTCCATACTGCCTCAAAACTCTAGTGATCAGAAAGTGCTCTATAATGTATCTAGTATGGCCGATTAAATATCTACATTGGCACAAAAATGGAACCTATCGTGCATCAGAAGTCCACACCTCACAGTCTCGATATGGTCGCCACACGACCTCTGTCATATCATCGAATAATCGACGCCAATACTCAACCTTGCCCAGATGGGGCTGCTATAGGAGGCCTACATACATATACACATAGGACTGCTTAGGTGCCCTCTACCTGTCAACAATCGGCTGTGTCACAGGGATGTGCTCCTAGGCCCAAACCTGAAGAATTTGGATCCCCACAGTCATACTGCGGGTGTGGTGATATATAATCTCATGGAGCTCTCTGTATATATGGGCTAGTATACAACTCCCCCAGGCAAAACATCGGTGGTGGACGATCATCTGCTCCACCATGCTCACCCAGCCCACCAAGAAACCATGCTGACCTCTATTTGGAATGAGGATGCCACCTACCAAGCCTGCTAAGTACACAGCTAATTGATCATAGTGATCAACCATATAATCCCATGATAGGTATCTACGATCTATGGTATCATCCTGAAAGAATCTCTGAGCAGTCCCAATCATCACGCCAGCTCTGGACTCAAAGAACACCTCATGTCCCACCATCGGTATGCGCAAAATCCTCTAGATGTCCTCAGGTGTCACCGTAATCTCTCCAGTAGGTAGGTCGAAGGTGTTGTGCTCAGAATGCCATCTCTCAGCCAAAGTAGTCAACAACCCACGGTTTACCCTGATCTCGGGTAAATCCATCAAAGAATGCAATCCACATCGGATAACGGTGGTCTTCTCATCATCTGACAATCGGCCAGATAATGCAAGAACTTGTACTAGATAAGTGTCATGGAATGCGACTACCTCAAACTGGGCCTGATTTGGGCACAACAATCAAGTATCAGAATCATATCCACAAACAGGGGCAGACTCCTACTCTACTAAAGTTATTCCAAGTTCACAGGACGCCAACAGATCAAAGTAAATTAAAACTCTAAGTCTTCTACCAGATGTGATCCTTGAAATATAGGATACGATTGCGTATACAGGATGTGATCCCTAAAAAATGGGATGAGATCCTAAACGTGGGGTGCGATCCTAAAAATATAGGATGCGACCCCCTAATGGGTTTCCTCATAAAACAAGACTAAACCTAAGGAACGGGATGTGATCTGGGAAAACCCAGATGCGACACAGAAATTTGGAAAAACTGGTTATGACCTGAGAAAAACCAGATGCGAGTCAGGATTGACCAGATGCGATCCAAAATCCCGGATGTGATCCTAACTTTACATAGCTCTAAAACACATAAAAATACATGAAATTCAAAAATGCAAAATTCACAGGCTAGTTTGTCGAGCACTTACCAGCAGTGGGTAATCGGCTGGTCGCTGGTGTCGGCAGCTCATCTCGAATCGATGCTTCCTCACAGGGACTACCATCTTCGTTGTAGAGCTCTCTGAATTTCTATGGAGGAATATGAAAATGAATAGTGAAATGGTAATTTTGGAGGCTTATATGGGTCTTTTGAGACATTTAGGGTTTCTAAAACTCCTCCCGGACAACTCCAGATTCATTTCTATTCTCTTTTTACTCAATCGAGAACCAAATCGAAGGTATCTACGATGTTTTCAGTAGCATAGCTTCATTTTTGTGACAATTTCAAAAGTTGCGACTTTGCTTCCTTTGTTCCCCACATTGGTCAATACTAGACATTTTATCCTACATCTTGGTCTAAACATCATTTTATCAGCCTTATCACTCATATTTTCACGTAATTAACTTGGTAATTGTGTGTTTATTTTTTAACACACCTTCTTCTAATCCACTCTTTCTTTCCCTATTGCTTCCTAAAAGTGTTTTGTTCTTTTCAACTAAAGGATTTATTTCTTTTCCTTCGATTTTGTTCCCGAGGGGGCATGATCACACTATCATCAAATAAATTTTGCTCAAAACAGCATCAAAATGACTTCGTTAGCAAACAAACTAGGGGCATAACAGTTTCCTTGACTAAGTCAGAACTGTTGGATAGAAAACTTTGGTTCTCATGAGCTGGATATCTTATGTTTCCTCTTTTTTTAGAAGATTTTTAAAGCTCCTGGCAGCTTCATACTGGCTTCTGGATGACAACCAAGTTCAGAATCAGTATTATCAATTTTTGGATGACAACCAAGTTCAGAAATGGAATTTTTAAAATCTTTTATTGAACTTTGGACGACAACGAAGTTCAAAATCAATTCTATCAGTTTGGTTTGATCAAGTGCGAGACTGATCTCATCAACATTTCTTTCAACAACCAAGAATGGGATTCTCAATCTTTCTGAAGTTAAAATTGAAAACTTTCTTTGAGTCAATGCGCTGCTCACACATCAATTCAAAGAGGGGCAAATGTAACCACCTAAATTTGGTATGTTCCAACTATGGACCCTATTTGCCCTAAGTGTGATCATACCCTCGATTATGTCCAAATGACCCTGTTACTGCTTGGCATAATTCTTCAAATCAATTTAATGTCCTAGGTGATTTTTATCACTAATTTATATTAATTATTATAGCCATATAATTCAAATCAATTTTGACCAATCAAATCAACCAATCAAATCAAACCAAAATCAAACATGGCTATAGTATTTAATCATAAAGGAATTAAATAAAATCCCTAAATCAATTACATACTTGCAAAATAACCCATTCCCCTAGCCTATTTAATTTAATTAAAATGGCTATAGTCCCCTAAATTATTAAAAAGTAATTTCATTGTTTAAATAATTAATTTCTATATTTCTAAATGAATTAAATAAGTTTATTTCATTTATTAATATTCCCCTAAACCCCAACCTAACCTATCTCAACCACTTCTACCCTGGGTTCTAACCC
>MU228111.1:1071060-1095514 GCA_018584345.1 Thuja plicata
TTAATGCCTTATTAATGAAGATGCCTTAAGCCTATGTCTCTCCCATGCCTTATTAATGCCTTGGGCATTAATGGCTCTTACATCTTCATTAATGAGCCCCTTCACTCATTAATTCACCTTGTCCCCCTCTCTCTCTCATTCTTCTATAAATAGAAGCCATTTTTGAGAGGAAAGAAGCCTTCACATTAGATCAAAAATACATTTTTATGCTATTGGATTACTCTTAGAATCATATTGCACTTCTTATTCCATGTTTTTTCATTGTTAAATATTTACATGCTTAGAGCTAGAATGCTTGTTTTTCATCTTTTTAGTTTGTTTTAATCTAAAAATCCTTCATGCTAGGTTGTATTCGTCACTGATTTGTAGCATATTCTGAGGGCTAATATGTTACTAATTACACTCCTAGTTAGTAGGCAATAGGTCGATATTAGTGGTTTTGAATGTTTTACCTAACCTTTTGGACTAATGCAATGACTTATTGGGTGTTTGTGTCTTTTTCATCAGGTACCCAAATACACACGCACAAGCATACCTTGCCTTTTCATTTTCCTCATATGCCTCGATTTCATCCTGGGTGGTAAGCCCATTCTGAGGAAATACATACTTGGTCTCCAAATGCTTCCATGTCTTGTAACCAATCGATACCAAGTATCCTTTCATCTAATCTTTCCATGAACTATAATCTAATCTATCAAAGAAATGGATAGTCAATTTGTGCACCATCGGATCTGCCTCAAGCGTTAAGCTTCTTCACTAAGGAAACAAGCTTTGATACCAATTATTGAACATGTCGACTAACTGAGAGGGGGTGAATTAGTTATTCCCACAATACTTATAAAAAATTCTTTTTTCGGTCAACTCTTAATCAACAGTATTATCAATTTAGATTTGTCGGCTAAGAACATCAAACATCCACATAAATTGTAAGCATTAAGAACATAGAAACGCCAACACAGAGAACACCAAGATTTTATGTGGAAACCCAAGATGGGAAAACCCATGGAGAAGATAATTCTCATGAAATGTAAAACGCCTATTAAGATGACACCGGTATGGCTATTTTTGCAAAGGCTCACTGCCCATATATAGAGGCTTGTTGTCGATACACAAAGGCTCACTGTCGATACAGAGAGGCTCACTACTAATACACAAAGGCTCACTGCTAATAGACAAAGGGATATTGATCCACACACAGATATTTATCCTTGATATGTATTATATTATATATAGCGAACAACTGAATTCCTCACTCTTATATATACACCATCATAAACATCCACCAAGTCGGCCAGACAATTTGAAATAGGTCACACCAAGACATTCTCACGGTGGTAAGGAATGAAATGAGGACCACCTCGAACATTAAAACATGCCTCGCTCAAGCTAACACACTACATCATCTCCAAATAAATCGGTTCCAACGGATATAATTAGCACATTAAATCCACATAGATGGGACCAGAAAATACAAAGGATATGCATCTAAATAGGATTGATCTAAATAATCATATGTTGCATCCAACGAAGAACACTCACCAAAACCTATCTGTGACAACATCAATCGAAACATACAGGCTATCGGTACAAATCAACCAATACGCCAATCCAATCGGTTCCATAGCAATCGATACACTAAAGGCTAGAATTGGGATATGTTGACATCAATGAAAACATTAATGACAATAGAATAGATTACATTAACCTCACATTCTAATAAAAATGTCTTACAATCAAAGTATTGAAAGGGTTTTGTTAGAACAAGCATGGGTTGAAAAAGTTATTACATATGCGCTTGATAATAACTGAGAGGAAGTGGCAATAATAGAGAGAGGATATTCTATTTAAACATGCAATAATGAAGAATAAATCTTTCACCAAATTAAAATAAAAAAACATAGAATTGAGCCACCCAATGTCCTTTTAACTTTTGTGTAGCGTCAACTTAAAAATATGATGAAGAAATAACATTACAAGATGAATCTCATGTATTTTTTATTCTTATATGGTGTCTCAATGCTTTAGATGACGACTTTATTCTATCAGAATATATTCCTATTCATCCATCATTAGTCATTGATGAAGATGGCTCTTTTAGTGAAGTCATAATTATGTCAACTATCAGACAACATTTTACTAGCATGACTAGTAGAGAGGAACCACAAGTGAAACTGCATAGATAGCTTATATCCCTTCAAAAATGGACGCCTTTACCTTTAAATAAATTGATAAAATTTCAATGAATTATATATTTGATAAGGAATTTAACATGATCAATTCCAAGTGAAAGAAGATGAATCATCAAGCATCCATATTTGTTGTACAAGTAGCCTGAATATGAAGTGTTCAAATTTATTTACAAAGACTATGATTTGAAAACATTGAAAAGGGAGATAATTAATTATCCAATTTTTGAATCTTCCATTTTGAAGACCTATTTCTAGAAACTCTTGAAACTGAATTTCAGTTTCCTATGTGTTATCATATCGATTCATCATATGAAATACATGATCCAATTAAGTGAGGAATGAGGTAATGGTTGTTATAATGAAGGATTCCACCGAAGTTATCTTTCATGATGCTTGGATTCCTAGTTGGTGCTTGGAAGCTTTAGATGATGATTTCCTTTGTGGTGAAGATGTTTACCTTAATCCTTTGAGGTTTTCAAATGGATGGATTTCTATAGATGATTCCCAAGATGCAAATGTGACATCTTCTTCTTCACTTTCATATCTTATAGATAAATAACTGTTTAAAATTCTCATGAAAAAAGAAGATAATATTGTAATAAATGATAAGCCTATGCTCTTGGAAGCTCATATTCAAGAGCATGATTCAATATAAATGTATCGATACAATTTTATTCACCTTAAAAACTATGTATGAAGATTATCTAATTCATTAGTTAATTTCTACCAATCCAAGTCTTCAGATTGATTGTCAAATAGAGAACTTTGTTATTCTTGACATGATGCCAAAAGGTATAATAAAAGGCAATACCAATGTGATACAAGAGAACTTAAAGTTTTATGATGAGAGATGATCATTTGGTCTATTGGTTATAAAAATTCTTTCTCATCTAATATATGTTATTTTGTTCAACTTATTGAGCTCATAGGTGCTACACACATGTACACATCTCTTTCCTGCATGGGTGTCTATTTCTCTAATCTTTTGAATGGTATTTTATGATTGCCTTAGAGAAATTTGAGGTACGTGTACCTACAATGTACATTTTTTAGGTAGTAATTATTTTTACATGTCTATCCCATTTTTGGTTTGTATGTAATCTCTCCAATCTGTCTTTTTTGATAACTCTCCTTAATTATCTTTTTGAATGGATTTAAGACATTATCCTTTACCAGCTATTCTAGATTAATTCTACATTCTTTATATCTAAAGTATTGGTAAAAACACTTCAACGCTAGTTCATAAAGATCCCTTAAATGGTCAATATAAATTGAAATTTGATGATAGGAGCAATTTCAGAAATTTGGAAGCATTTAGATGGGCACACGAGTTGTTAATATCTCATGGACTACACAATGATTGCAACATATGTGTGAAATGGATCTATTACAAAATACTTAGAAGCATTCAAAAATATACAAATGAGAGGCGTCAATACTTTTATCACCATCTTCCACATACTTGTTTGTTGGAAGCACTGGACAAGCATGGTGAGGTTCAAACAGTAAAGAGATTGATGAAAGATATGAAGAATTAAAGAGAATTCGTCAAACATAAAAAAAGAATATCAAAATCTAGAAGACACGCTTAACATTCACTATGCAACTAAATCTAGTTACAAACAAGGAAGTAAATTGCTACACTACACCTGAATTTTAAAAATCCATAGTGAGTTAAAAAGACAATGCACAAAAATTTTAAAAAGTAAGCATTTAAATCCCACCTAAGAGATATATGCATCTTGCATATTGATATACTATTATGATCCAATGTTATACCAAAACCAAATTTAATCACCATCAATAAAAAAAATTTAAAACAATTTATAATTTTATTTTTTATCAAGATCTTCAAAATTATGTAGGTTGCAGTAGGATTTTAGGCATGGTGTTTGAACCAAAATTATAATATGACAATCTAAGGACCAAGTTTATCTTCAAATTGTCAGACATTGTTTTTACAATTTTTCAATTATAAAAAAGAAAACATTCACCAAACAAGATGAAAGATTAGTCAAAAATGATAGGCTCAAGAACAACCTCTTGATTAACTAAACAATTGTAAAATAATTATTAAGAAGAATATTTAACATAATAGTGTTTAATTGTGTTAGAAGAGTAATCTTTACTTGTATTTATTAATTGTAATTAGAAGATTCCTATAGAGTTCCTACATGTAATTTATCCTCTAGTCCAAATGGGAGGACAACTCATTTTATGTAATTATTATATTTAGTTTATCCTCCTTAAGAGGATCGTGACACTTGGCACACAACTATTATGAATGGTGGCATTCATAGACTTGCAAGTTACATAGTAACTCCTCTCCTCATCTCTATTTAAGAGATCATCCTCTCTCATTTCTCGTGATAAAATTATTGTAATAAGCATCTCTCTCTCTCTCTCTCTCGCCTTTAGGCTATGGCCTCATTCATAATATCACAAGGGGTTTTTCTTTGTTTTTCCTCTTTCAAAACATCTTGTCTCCCTTGCCTATGTCTCTCTTAATGAATGCTCCTAGATTATGGTTTTCTCATGGTAACTCCTTCTCCCTCATCTAGCTCACTTGGATTGTTTATTGTTCCTTGCTCTCTTTATTATTTATTTCATGGTATCAGAGTTTGGGTTGTTAATCCTTGTTTGAGTGTAGCGTTAAAGGTTATCATTCTTTGGAGCACATCTTATTAGAGACTCTTGTTTAAGAGAGAAGTTTGAGCCTCATTACTAACTCTTGTGTTGCAAGATTTTGTATTATTGCTTTAATTCTAACCCTCTTTGGTCGGCTTGCCGCCAGAGAGTTTTATGCATTTTTTATTCAATTTTAAAATAAATAAAAACTAACCTTCGTCGGGAAACCACAAGGCTTAAGTTTTTTTTCTTATTTTTCTTGCAGGTTTTATCGGAGTTCAGATCTCACAGTTTTACTTGCAGGTTTCATTATAATATAATTTTACTTTTTTCTATAGGTTATCTCTGTTTGTATTCTCTCAGACATTTTATCTATGTTTGTGTTAATTTTGTGTTTTATTTGAAAGACCAAACATTTAAATCTATGTTCTTAAAACCTTTTTTTATAATCACATCTTTGTTATATCTTTATCTCTCTGTTAATTTCTCTTTGCCTGTGGTTTCTTAGATCGTATCTCTTTCTCTTTGTGTTCAATATTATGGATACATAAGAGAGAATCTAAAAAACCGTGATCTGGGTTTTGTGCAGAACCCTCCAATTTAGTTGTTTAGGGAGCAGTTTTCCAAAATTTGCCCACATTTGAGAGAAATGCAAGGTTCTTTACTAACTTTTTTTGCATATTCGCTATAGAAAATTTTCAAATAACATTTTCTAATTTGGGAAATATCTTTGTTATTAAATCTTTTTTCTCTCTCTTTTATCATAGATCTCTACTCTCTATATCTCAGCTAACATTGTAGATTTCTGCTTCATTCTTTGGTAGTAAAAAGATTTGTCTTGGCTTGCATTTTCCAGCTCTTGGCTTGGTCCTTGCTGATCAAATCTGCACTTTCATACTCCTTCAATCATCATATCTGTCATATAAATGGTTTTGTCACTCTGTCTTTTCCATCATTCCTCTGCCTTGTAACTCCTCTAGTTGATTCTTTATTGCTTTTTGCTATTCGTCCCTGCCATACTTGTTGTAAGTCAGCGCTAACAGCTGCATATCTCCCACAATAGTTCTGCATTTTGAAAGTCAGCTTTATCTCTTGTGTAACTCCCACTTACAATGTCTACTAATCGTTCTTGCACAATATCCTTTCATAAACATTTTTAAATTAGTTTTCTTGCAGCTCCTCTTTGAAGAGAATAATCTTAATTGGGTTAATTTGACTCCTTTTCAATATTTTGCTTGACCAGATGCTTGATTCTTTTTACATTTGTATAAATAGCTTGTTTCAATTTTAAATATAATTATAATTTAATTACATTACTCATATTATTTTTAATTAGTCTCCTTAATTTGTTCCACTATATTTTTTAAATAGTTGTCAATAACCTATATAGTTTTTTAAGAACATTTCCTAGTTTAACTTAAAAAAAATTAATAACTTATCTTTTAAAATAGTTTTTCAATCATTTTAAATAACATTTTATATAATGAGTCAATATTCATTTAGTTTTAATCAATTTTTTAAAATAATATTTTAATAGACTTGGCCTTTTAAATTTCATTTTTATAGTTTACCTTAAAGTTTTAACAAAAAATTAATTTTTTAATGTCTGATTCCACTAGCTAGTTTTTTTTACCATCTTGTTTAGATAAGTTGATTTACGTTGACTATTTTTAATTATTTTAATTTATTTTATATAGTATAATTAAATTTATTTTTATATAGTTTCAATCCTTTCATTCAAATCATTTAATCAATTTGTCTCTTGTTCAAACATATTTCTTCCAATCTGGTTTAATCAATTTTTTTGAACATCCTTGATTAATTTGTTAAAAAGTTTAACTAATTTTTTAAATGTTTTGATTTAAAAAGAAACCAAAACAAGGGGGCTGAACCAAAGAAAACACAGCGAGCACGAGAAATGCAGACTACCATCACACCACCAGAGTCAGCAGACCCTTAGCCAATCCCTTTTTTAAAAATCAAAAACAAAAAACTAGAAACATCAGGCCCCAACTTCACCATGAAGTTGGTAATCAGCTTGTTAACACCAGCAGACCCCAAATTCACCACAAAGTTGGTAACCAGTCTGTGCAATTTAGTACCAGCACAGTTTAAACAATAAGCAGAGTAGTAAGCAACAATAATACAGTCACAAGAGTTAAACAGAAAAACTAAATGGCCTAGAGCGACCAACCAACGAAACCAGCCAAAAAAACCGAGCATCAAAAAGAAACAAAAAACTACTTGGGGTTATTACCCCCTCCACTAAGCAACAGCTTGAGCCAATCTTCTGTAAGGAATTGGAAGATTTTCCCATCATTCTGATCCTCCCCCGGGGTAACTGCTTTTTCCATGTGCAACAGCTGGAGAGTCATTTCCGCCAAATGAATGACTTTGACCGCAAACCATGTAATCATGTTGAAACTTTCCCCTAATTCCTTGATTTCCTCCTTAACCTCCCGAATATCCTTCTTGGAGATAGAATCTAGGAAGGATGTCTGCAGCCACTTAACATCCTTCTACAATTGAATAAGGTCACCCACAGCTTCAATCTTACTCTCAGCCTCCACCTTGCTTTCCTTTGAGATCTCCTCCTTGTTACCACCAATATCCTTCTTAGTATCCGACTCCACCTGGGGCCTGGGCGGTGAGGTAATACTTTTTTAAATGTTTTAAATAGAATTTTATATAAAAAAATTTAACCATTTCAATCCTCATTCACATTAATTGTTTCATCTTGTTATTATATGCATGTTTTCAACTCAAGTTCTTATTATAATTGTTTAATTGATGCTTCTCCAAGTTTATTGCCATGATCCTACCACTTTTTCATAATTTAATTACCGTTTTTATTTCATATTAATAACTTACATCAAGTTATTTTAAAGTTTAAACAAATATTTAATTTTTTAAAAATCATTATTTATCATTCAAAAGTTAATTAACATAGCGTTAAATTCATTTTTCTCATTCTTTGTCACTATATTATCTTTGTATTGCATTCCTTTTTTGCGTAATAATTTCACTTAAGTTATTCTAACATTTTAACAAAAAAAATTAACTTTTTTAACACATTAAGCTTCTCACTTATCCTCTTATTTAACATTCAGTCAAACTTCAACACATTCTATGTTTCCCTGTATTATTTATTATTTTCATTATGATAGTATTCAAACTTAATGTTTTGACCCAAAATTCTTAGCTATATTCTTTGTTTAATTCACATAGCATTTGCTATTTGATATTCATTTTATACAAATGAATGATAACTCTCCTTTGTTTCCAAGGAAGTACCTATGTTTCCTCTTTTGTTTAAGACATTTATCTTTTGTTTGATGCAGTCTTGATGCAGATCTCATTAGTTAGCCTTGTCTGTCATCATTTGTGCATTAGTATGTTTCTTTTATGAGAGCATTGATTATGTTTAGTGTTCCTCGCTTGTTCATTTAGGGACTTTGAGCATTTGGTTTATCTTGATATCATGTTAGCTCCATTGCACTTTTGATGAAATATCATGTATTTATCTCTATCCCTCTACCTTATTTTAAACTATAAGAGTTCTTTAAATATGTCAGATGTCATTCTACTTGTGGATAGTTTCTTTGTTTCTTGCTATATATTTCCTTGATTCGGGTGACTCGTCAAGGCACAATTAAGGAATCAATTCATCTACACATGTCCTATCACTCAAGAAGATTACTTGAAGATGTGGATATCCCTCCACTTGAACACAATCAAATGTAACTTTGTACCATGAAGTTGAAGATCAAGTTGCAGATTTTGTAAAAAATTGGGTTTAATTCCCTTGTAAACTCCCCAAGTAAAGATTAAAGGGGGTGTTAGAAGAGTAATCTTTACTTGTATTTATTAATTGTAATTAAGATATTCCTATGGAATCCCTACATGTAATTTGTCCTCTAGTCCAAATGGGAGGACAACTCATTTTATGTAATTACTCTATTTAGTCTATCATCCTTAAGAGGATTGTGACACTTGGCACACACCTATTATGAATGGTGGCATTCATAGACTTGGGAGTTACATAGTAACTCTTCTCCTCATCTCTATTTAAGAGATGCTCCTCTCTCATTTCTAGTGATGAATTTATTGTAATGAGCATATCTCTCTCTCTCTCTCTCTCTCTCTCTCTCTGCTTGGCCTCATTCATAATATCACAAGGGGTTTTTCTTTTTTTTCTCCTTTCAAAACTTCTTGTCTCCTTTGCATATGGATCTCTTGATGAATGCTCCTAGATTATAGTTTTCTCATGGTAACTCCTTCTCCCTCATCTAGCTCATTTGGATTGTTTATTGTTCCTTGCTCTTTTTATTATTTCTTTCAAATTATCTCAACTGAATTTTCAATAATTTACAAAAATCAATTTAAGCTCTTCTACCCATAGGCATCACATCCTTACAAAATGATCAAGAAAATGTGATCAACGTAGACCATGCCTCCAAAAAATATGGAATGCGTACCAGAATGGTCATACAAGCCTATAAGGATGAGTTTAAAAATAAATGTTCTTTGGCTAGAGACTTCAACTCATCATGACCAATAATATGGGCCCTAAGACACAATATAATCACAGTAGACCCAAGACACTAACTGTTGATTTTTTCAAGTTCTAAAAGATCTTATACTCTTCCTCAGGTTTTGGGAAGCTAACCAAATACAAGACCACTAGGTATATTTTTAAAAATTAAATAATAATGTAACCTTGAATTTTGGACAACTATTCAAGTAAAAATCTAATCATCCCTTAGAATTATTTTGATTATTAGGAGACTATCTTTTTTTATTCATATACCAATCAGATTTGTAGCTTCAAATTTAGGAGATAGGTTACCAAACTGTATAATGTCCTTTGTATTTGAATACTAAAGGCATCCTTTGTTTCTTATAATTCCTACATACTCAATATCTATGTGATCAATGTACTAGAGAGCCAAGTGTATAAAAAATGTAGTTCTATTTGAAACTACATTGATTTGACTATACGAGTGGATATACGACCCATTCTAAGGATCATCTTCCCCTAGTAATTATTTATCGGCTACCAACCACCCAAGTGAAAAAAAAATGGAAACCTAGAGAAAAATATATTTGAAAACGCCCAAAAGGGTTGCTTGGCATGAAGCTTACTTTGAGAAGATTTTTTCATTTACCTAAAATGCATCTTTAATTATTTTTTCATAAAGGCTATTTCTTTTGCATATTGGGTGTAATACTCAATACTAAGAAGCTTTTTTAAAACAATGTCTCTTCGATCCAATTAATTCAATAAACTATCTTACTACTATATTCATTTAGTAAAATAATCTAGATCACTTAGTCATAACCGTAAACATTCAGCTAAAACAATTATTTACCACCAACATCGAATAGGCTTACCGATGTAAGAGAACGATTTACAAGATTCCATACTCATTACTAATCCACATCATTCTTAAATCAAGAACAATTCTTAAGCTACTTTTCTAAACAACTCAATTGGTATTAAAGTTGTTATATAAATCACAGTAAATAAGAGTATTATAAGAACTATACAATTAATCAAATATATATAATGATGTATGTCGATAATGTTTTTAATTCCATGGAATAATTTTCCGAAGGAATATAAAAGTGAACTCATTTATTAGTTATATAATGTGCTTGAATTATAAATTTTGTGTTAGATCAAACTGATATTTTTATGTCATTTTTAACCAATAATCCTAATGAGTGAGATGGGTGAATATAATGGTAATAATACAATGAAAAGATCATAAACAAATATTAATTTCAATGCAAACTAGGTTTCTTCTTTAATTAGTGGAATATCAAAATATTTGGTACCTATTGCATGTGTCAAGGCCTCCCCTGTGGTGGTTTGTGGCCCAAATGTGGTGGACAATGTGGACATCTACCAACGTCGTGGGTTGGCATGCACGTTCACAAGCCTTTGGCCATTTCTTTTAGATTTTCATTGTTGGGTAACTAGTTCTTGGTGACCCTTAGTTTTTGGTGACATTGAACTCTACCCTTGTGCAAACGGATATTTTATTGCTGCATTTTCTTCTTCTGAAGATCGTGACTTGGTTTTGAATAAATCGTGCGTTTGGGGGAATCACTCCATTTCTGCCAAACCCTGGACAACATCTTTCAACCCTCTTACTGAGTCACTCAATGTGCGCTCAGTGTGGTTTCATCTTCCTAATCTCCCACTCCATTTTTGGGAGATGTCTTTTTTTGAGGTCATTGGAAACTCTCTTGGTCGTTTCCAGAAGGTGGATGATGCTACTAAAACTTTGGGCCACTCTACTTTTTCCCACATTCTAGTTGATATGGATATCTCTACACTACTTTCGGGGGATGTGGTGCTCATGGTTGGGGAGAGACCTTGGACTCAAGCACTTGATTATGAAGGCCTTCCTTTATGTTCTTGATGTTTCTTCTCTATTGGACATATGGCTTCTGATTGCACCCTTTTGCGTTGGAAAGGTGTTGTCACTTGGTGGAAGGATGCAAGTGAAAAACATTTGACACTTTGAGCTTTTGATTCTTCTTCTAAGGATGTTGATGAAGATGAAACCTCTACTAAAAATTTGAATTTTTCCCCTATTGTTGATCGGAACCAGGCTTCTACTGCTAATTTGGGTCTATCTCTAGCTGTAACTTTAGATGTTGCCCATTCTACTTCAGGTGCAGTCCCCTCTGGCCATGTGAACCATTCCTCTCCTACTACTTCTACTTCTTCTTTGCATCATGGGTTTGTTGACACTGCTCAACTTCTTCAGTACTCTGGCCTCTCTGATAATGGATTTCCTTCATTGGGGAGCCTAAGATTAGCATCGCCTGGACAATCGTTCGACGACGTAGAAAGAATGGTTCTTCAAACTCTTGCCCATCATCTCTTGCAGTGTGAGTTTGGCCTTTCCTTGGAAGGGCTCATAGCCTGTGTGTTATGTATTTTATCTTTTTAGCCATCATTTGTTGTGTTGTCTATGTATTATTGATGGTATGTATTTGCTTTCAGGCCTTGTTCTTGTAAGGGTTAGCCCCCTTGTTAGGTTGCTTATTTAATTCAAAAATAATTGTCAAAATAAAAATAAAAAAATTCTTATTAGCAAATTAATATAAAGGTTGTTAAAATTTATCATAAATGTTCAATGTTAATAGCAACTAGACAAAGTAGTAACAAATGTATTTCCAGACATATCTAACTTTAAAATTAAATAATCAAATAATTTTAATCCATAAGTTCATCAATTAATCCATACAAACAATAATTTAAGTTGACCTTGACCAATACATAATAACATTATAGTTTTTATCATTTTGAATCATTAACAATGTATCATAAAAGATTAGCTAGTTTATAGTATCTTTAATTGTTAAACAATAGGGCTAAATAATATCTCCAATGGTAATGAATATGTCAATTCATTCTTCAAAAAATCACATGATGTAATCATAAGCATCTCTCTATTAGGTATGATTTAATTACTATTAGAACGTCAATATTCATATATTGTCACTAATGATTCGATAATGCAACAGGGTAAGTGCAAGAAGTTGAGTCCACTTATGGTGGAACTTTCATACTTAACCAAATTCGTGAAATCACACTCAACGAAACGGGTTCCCGCTTAGAATGAATGGGGTCTCGTTTAACTTCGAGATCCCGAGCCTAAAATTTTAGAAACGGGGTCTCGTTTGGAAAAATGAAATGGGACCCTGTTTCAAAATGGGATCTCATTTTGAAAACAAATATTAGTTTTTAAAGAAAACCTTTCATCGATTCATTTATACATTATGATTTTAAAAATAGGTAAATGGGGTCACGTTTACTAAACTCTTGTTTCTAAAAATTTTGAATTTCAAGCCTGCTTTTACCATTGGCTTGGTTTGGAAAGAGCCTTGTGTAGCCAAACCATAGCCTTGGACTTGGTTTGACCTGCAACTTGAAGGCTTTGCTAGTGTCCATAAAAAATAAGGACTTTAGACATATATCTGAAGACGTTTTCGTAGGAATATTTTGACAAAATAAAAACCCTTTATAGATCCAATTGTGCAGATTCCAAATATATAATTTGTTTGTAAATTTGATTATTTTTTCTATTTTTCATTGAATTTCTACTAAAATAGGTCTAGAAACTAAATATATCGGGCTATTTTGTTACTTTAATCACTTTTTTATTTGACAGTTTCTTGGAAAAAAATTATATGACCTTTAACTAGAGACAATTCTACACACTTCAAAAAAAAAATTAAAAAAAATCATATGTTTTGGTCAAATTATGTGTCATACATGAGAAATTTTAAAAGCAACAATTATGCCTGATAAAAAAAGTATTCAACAAAAAAAAACATTATCATCAATTTTAACTGTGTTACATACCATTCCAAAAGGATTCAGAGAAATAGTTTCATTTAGGTCAAATTTTGTTTGTCGTACACGGGCATAGTATGGTCCTAAAACAGGGACTTTTAAAATTTGGGTTTTAGTAAAGCCTATTGAAAATGAAATTTTATCATCTCGCTATTAAAATAAATTATATATTTAGAAAGTAGACTTCGATTACGACAACTTCTATTATTGATGTTTTTTAATATTCAATCTCTAAGTACTTCAAATATTCATATCAAATAGGATGAATTTGAAAAAAAATAGGAAAATCAGTTCCACTTTTTGGCGAAAAAGTGGACTCAACTTCTTGATGGCACCCAACAATATTTGATATCTATAAAAAAAATAAGACACCTATAACTTAGCAAGATCTGATAGCAACTAACTATATATTGCCAATGATGACATCTTTATAATTTTTTCCAAAGCTAAAACAATTGCATATGTCTAAATTGAATGCATTCCAAAAGTGTAAGGGTTTGAGAACAACCTATGGCAACTTATCTACAACATGTTTAACTCATAAAAATACATCCAACATAATCTCCAAACATCTACTTTCTCCACTTGTATCCTTGTCATTAATGAGTGTTACCTATTTGAATTCAAGAGAAGGTTCTCATGGTTCTTTATTAAGTTTAAAGTTACACCTATTTATAGACATATCAAAATTCACTGTGTATTGTGTTCTACATCTAAGGTGTTCTAACTCCTAAACTTCCAAGGAAATTAGATTTTACACCTATATCCTACAAACAAAAGTAACTATAGAAGTGACTAAGATTATTAAAATAAAACAATGAGATTTGATTTACTTATTGTATTTGAATATATAAATGATTGGTGCACATGTTCAAGTGATAAAATGTATTAAATTTATATTTTTGGGTAGATTCTTCTAAAACAAATGCATTATTTTGATAATTTTTATAAATATGGAATAAATACTATATGACGGACAATTAAAAATACATAATTAAATATCATCAAGTCTAATTTTAATTAAATCCTATGACCTTAATAAGATTTCCAAAACTTAATTAACCATTAACTTGACCAAGATTAAGACCACAAATTGTTTAAACTCAATATTGTAACATATTTTTCTAAATTTGATTTTGTCCTCGTGGATGTGACTCCACCACTACTATTGTTTTGGCCAGCTCTGGTAGCGTGGACCCTTCTCTGACTACTATTGCTCCTGATCTTCTCTATCCTTCAATTGTTGAAGTTTGGCATTGCCAGCACTCTGATCCCGGTGTTGTTGATTCTCTCTCTTTGGGGGATCCACCCTTCTCTTGTCGTGGGGAGACCTCTGACAGTATTGCCTGGATGGTTGTCTGAAAGAGAAGGAAAAATCACTCTACAGACTCTCATTCTCTTCCCCATGTTGGAGGTGAGTTGTGTACCCACTCTTGATGTGGGTTACTAGTTCTACTGCTAGTCTATTGTCAATGGTATCCTTTGACCTCGCTGTAAATAATTGCTTCAGTTTGTGGTTTTAACATCTTCAAACTGTAGTGGTGTAAGGAACAGCAGCCTTGTTTTGATGCTTAATATCAAAAACATATTTCTTAAAATTTAAAATTTTGAACAAAAAAATTTTAACTCCAATTAATTATTTCATTAGAAAAAAGTGTAGTTGTATATGTCACCTATATATTGAAAACTTTGAATCCAATCCAAAAGTAAATTTGATTGAATAGTAGTTTTGGGTCTAGAAATTCCAGAGATAAAATAACCAAAAAAATAATTTAGAATCTTACATACCAATGTGAATCCAATGGGGTTCTCTAGCAAATCTATCTTGATTAAAAAAAAGTTAAAATTTAAATGACACTTATTACCTGCAATCTTGATAGACACTATTATTCAGTACGTTCTTCCATTCCATTCTTAGAAGATTATTTTCATCATTATCAAAACCCTGTATTTTACGCTCCTCGAACATGAATACCAAAATTGTTGAAGCATTTACTCTCCCTTATTTCCTATTAAAATGCATCATACTGGTCTCTCAGCAATCTTGAAGTCGTTACCAAGGAATAACTAGCAATCGCACCTGAGTGTGCAATGGTTATGCCTTTTTTCTTATGTTAATTTTTTTTAGTTAAATGTCAATGGTGTGTCACAATTGTGTAATTATAATTTTGAGGAATGTTAAATTGAAATTGAATTTGTTTTTGTTAGTTGCATTAAAGTAATTATACATTTAGTGGCAATATAAATTGTGTACAATATCCCATGTATTGATGTTAAGTATTTGAATAGTAGATCGTAGTTTGGACAAATGTATTTGTAGAACATATTCCACGCAATTGAAAAACATAAATACTAAAATTTAATGTAATCATTCAATGTTGATAGAATTGTAAAAGTAATTGAATACATATATTTTTTCAAATGATATAATGACGAGAGCAATTGAAAAATGTAATTGTAAATTGTGTACATAAAATATATAAGGTATTGTACATACACGAAAAAGTAAAATTTGATTTGCTGGAATCTTAATTGTAAGTGTAATTAATTAAATGTAGCATATATAGGAAAACATGTGGCGTTTAAAAAAGAGTCCAATTATATTTCATTTTAGTAAACTTTGAACAGTGTTCGTTAAATTCAAATTAAATTTTACAACCACTAGAAAGGAAAAATATAAATTTACCAACAAAGGTACGGTTTATTCATTGTTAAGATGATAATTTTTAAATTTGTAGTGTATGTTAAATGGAGTATCCATTGTCAAAAAAAGTAGCCCAATAAAAATTGTATAATTTTCCTAAAATAAAAAATTTTGTTTTTGTTTGTCACTATTGGTAGAAGGATGATTTTTTTTTTTGTAGTTGAAGTTCAAAAACCATTTGCATTTCGTAATGAAGAAGTATACATTTATTACTTTGTTTTTACTTTTGAATTTGAATATGAAAAGTAGGAAGTGGCAATGATCTTTATTGTAAACTGGATTCACTATTATTTTTCAAAAGGTTACAGTAGGGGCAATATCTTCGTTTGTCATGGGGTCAAAATCATCAAACCAGTAAAGGTGCTCAAGTGTGTGACAAAGAACTCCCCAGTTGCAATTGGCAAGATTTATGCTTGTGTAGAATTTAAAAGTTGTTTGGGTCCATGTTGGTATTTGCTCGTTAACATTTTTTATTATACGTTCAGCTATGGGCATTGATAAATATGCTCCTTGTGGTCCCCACCTTTCAATGACTTGTTGGTTCCACATTGTGTTTAAGGTAGATGCAAATTGCAAGTGGTAGATTTGACCATGATAGCAATTTTTTTGCAAAGATGTTGTATTGTCTTGTGGTACTCGAAGCAGGTTCTCTAACCATAATTCTCCTTCTCCATGTATTAGAGATGAGTATTCTACTTCAAAGGCTATTGAAGCTGGTTGAAACCATATCTCGCTTGGGATATGATGTACCTCTGTTGGATTGCATGTTTCACAAGTATTCAATTCTGAAATATATGGATCCCTATAAAAGTGGGAAAATTTTATCTATGATACTGGATGATTTTTTATTAGTCATCTTTCTTGTAGTAAGCTTTGTGCAATAAATGCAGAAGATATTTCTTCTTCATGAATCCTTTGAATGTCGAAATGCTGGAAGAAGTGATCAATTACAATAGTCCTTTGTCGCAACACTCCTGCAAATGAGTTGAACAATTATTTAAAAGCATACTAACAATGCAATAAAAAAAATTTAGAATTTTTGTTGAATTCCACATTAACTCAGTATGAATAAATACTCGCATTTTTTCTTTAAATTGAAAATCTAATAATTTATTGTATTGTGTGATTTCAAGAAAATAAATTTTATTTAAGTTAAATAATAAAAAATTGAATTGTTTGATATTGATAAATGGAAAACTCTTATTTGAACTCAATCTTACATAAAATAGACATAGTTTATGTCATTTACCATCCTTCTTGGAAGCTTTGAAGAGCAGCGTACAATCAAATATGGAAATGGCGAATAACTCCTTACTCCTGTATTAATAATATCAGTAATAGTGGATAAATAAGTAGTACACACTGATTTGTTTTTTGCTATGAAATTTGAATTTATATCTATGCATATCCAGTTCAGTGGACTTCAAAATTAGTCAATTAAAAGAGGTGGTGTGCTTACTATTGAGGTGTAGTGGCTGGAGTAGTGTTTGATAATTTGCACAAACGCATCTCCTCTTCTTTTTGCTGAGCTACAAATGGGTTTTGTTGCATGTGGGCATATCTTTCAAATGTGAATGATAGTTGGATGCGGAGGTTCCCGAGCTCTTGAACTCTTGAAATAGCTGTGAATGTTAGGCCTTGTCTATCAATATTGTCAATATCAATAGTCATTTTCTGAAGTGTAAGCCCTTGTGATTTGTGTATTGTTATGGCCCATGCCATTTTTAATGGTATTTGGCGATGCATTCCTCGACTGATTGGCATTACTAGAATATACTTTGGGTTGTTGTTGTCCCAAGGTAGACCCATGTACTTTTGAAAATCAACAACAAACAGTGGTAGTTGAGGTGGTTTTTCTCCATCATTGTAGACAATTGCTTTTACCTGTCCAAGTGCACCATTAACGAGTCCAGCTTGAACCCATATATTTGCACAGAGCATGACCTCTTGACCAATACACAGGAGGATCTTAGGTTGAAGTTGTTGTTCTTCTGCATTTGAGCAGGGTAATCCTTTGAGTTGTTCTACATTGGATAGCGCAACTGGCTTTTCTAAAGATAGCTACATGCATTTGTTATGCATTAACACCATTTCATTTGTTGAAAAGAGATGTATGGCTGGGAGGAAAAGTGTTTGTTCATCTGATGCAATTGATAAATTTGATCTTGACATTAGAAGTTGCCAATCTATAATTGTAGGTGTTGCATTTTGTAAATTTGAAAGGAGTGCACGAAATTGAATTTGAATAGGAGTGTCTCCTATTTGGCGGTAAATTTTGTCCAGGGTAACAATAGTGTTGAAGTTGTGCCATAGTGTGCCACCATAGGAATTTGAAGCATACATTGGAATGTCTTTAACTGGTGGCAATTGACCCAAATCACCAAATAGAACAACAGAGCGTCCGCCAAAAGGAATGTGATTTTGAGTTGGAAATGCTTGGCGTAGCCTCATATCATTTTTTTCAAGCAGCTTAGGCCCTATGAAACTCATTTCATCTATTAGAATGTGTCGAATGTAGAACATGCTCTCTTGGAAAGTTGCAAGAGCTTGTCCTTGTAGGGGTACCATTTCTTTGATTGGTATTCGTAGTGAGGAATGAATTATTGATACTTGTATGTTGAATGCAGAGACGCCAGTTGGTGCGAGGAGTAGAAATGGCATTTGACCACTTGGGGCTGAGTTGACCGTCATTGTCTTTATTTTTGTAATAAGGAGTGACTTTCCTATGCCTGTTGTGCCTTGTACCAGTAGCTTTAGGGGTGTTTCATGGGTGGTCGATTGTAGGTGTCGTACCACAATTGCATATGCTTTTTGTTGTTGTGCAGACAGCATAGTTTGTAAATGGTTATTGCAATTTTGGAGGACTTGAAAAATGGTATAGTTACTTTTAATGAAAGCATTTGCTAAGTTTTTTATCCTTGATTGAATTCTAAATTTGTCCAATTATTGTTCAAGTCTATTTCTCGGTTACCAAGCATGTCAATTTCATTTAGGTGGATAGGTAGGCCTGGGTACAATCCTGACAAAACTTGCCATTCATTTGGTGTATTTTCATGCAATATGTTTTCATTTCTGACTGGGCTATCTATTTCGTCTTCTTGTTCCAACTCAAGATTGGTTCTACAAACATGCCAAGGGTGGTATTGGTTAGAAAAAGCCTCCCAATTATGTTTAATCTCACATGATGTTGATCCAATACTTGTTTGAAGGTTGCGGAATGGTTTGTATAGAACTAATTCACTCCAACAAAATGCTTCAAATCTATTGTCTTCCTTTGAAGGGATGACTGTGAAGCATGGAGAGACTCGGACAATAGCTTCGATGGGGCTCTTTGTCCATTGGTTTCTTTTCCTTGTAGCATTGAAGGTCCATTGTTGGGTGACCTCTATAAGTGATGAGTTATCTCGGTGTAGGACATGATATGTAGGATTCAATATAGTTGGGGTATGTTGTGTTTGTTACTGGTGTAATTGGTATACGTTGTAGGTTTTTTTGGTTGACATTTAAAGATAAAAATTTCCTTCTAGATATGGAGAGTGGAAGTTTTAGTAAGAGGTGGCAACTTTCCTGGGCACCAATGTCACGGTCTACTAGGTTTTCTAGCAGCATTCTTTGAAAATCAATTGGGGCTAGTTTTTCAGAGTCAAACCTTGTTGAAATGTGGGACAACATGACATGGTACATTTCTAATTTGTTTTTACCCTTTGATGCATATTTTGCAATGTACTTTAATACTGCATCAATTGAAAAGACAGGATGGAAGTCTACATTGCCTCGCCAAATGGATAGTATTTGAGGGTTGTCAAGGTTTAGGAAATCATCATTATGTGCTGGGAGGTGGGTTGGTTGGCCATTTTCAATTTTGTATAGTTTTGATTTATCTTGTGTGGTCTAGGGTGCTTTGTAGCGACATAGAAGAGACGTTCCTTTCATTGTTAGGCATGTTTGGGGGGTACATCTTGTGTGTTGTTGCACACGATTTAGAAGCTCAATGTAGTCACTAGTGGGGTTGGCAGAAGCAATCAAGTGAGTTTCCATTAAACATGGATCATCAAGAATTAATTGATTTATTTTTTGATTCCGCAACTGAAGACTTCATGGGTTCCATGCAGAGACATACCAATCAATGAAGTCAAGTTCATTTTGGATTGATTGAGCATCATTTCATTGTAATTTCCCAATGTCTGGTACATGTCATAGCCATATGAACCCATGGATATGTGTAGATCCTCTGTGTTTCCATTTATACCTGAGAGTATATTTATTTAGTAAATAGTGTGAGGTTAAATACATTTGTAAGTCGACTGGAGGGGAATTTGTACCTGTACCAATGATCTGTTGCACCTAGAAGCTTATCTAGGACCTCCTCACGGAATGTTGTGAATCTGTGGTGCATATAGAGTGTTGGTCGATGGGGATTGTCGATTATATTTTGTAATCACCATTTTGTTGCAGCGCTGGGGTTTGGTGGCGAGGTGGTTGGCATGACATTGTGCAAGTCTGGCCATTTAGTATCTGCTGCACTGAGTGTGAAAAATAGAGTTGGGCACCCTATTTGTATAACCATGTCGAGAATCTCTCCTGTCGTTTACTCCAAAATGCTCATGTGTCATGAATTTATGAGCTGAAGCGCATGAGTTGGTCAGCAAGCTTGTCATCAAGCATGTCCTTTAATCTTTCACACAGGTCATATATTGATGTAGGCACTGTACCATCAAGTTGTTGATGAAAAAATATAGATGTTGTTGCCTGGCTGCAATGGTGCATAATCATATTAAGTATGAAGTACCTAAATCGTAGGTGCTAGCCAAATCTGTTGTCATGATAGTGCAAGAGATGGTGCGCATATTCATGCAATTTGACATCTTTAATACGTTGTTGCTTAAATGCGGCTTTTCCTTGAGGGTACAAAGTTGGAAATGCCATTGCAAACAACCCTTCTGTTGTGTATTCATTTATGGAAGATGTAGAAATAGATGGCCATTATATTTCTGGAACTGTTCGGCCTTCACCTAGGTGTAGTAATGATCGTACCTCTTCCATTTCTCTTCTTGAAGCGGGTAGATTTGGAACAAATGATGTGGCTTGCATAATTTCTTCTATCTTATCTTCAACAGTTGCATTTATTGATGTCGATGGACTATCAATGGGGTCTTGATGTAACTCAAAATTGACCCAGTTCTCCATTCTCCAAAACTCTCCATAATCGCTCTTAAAACAACATATTGGGTTGTTTTTCTCCATAGATATACCGATTAGAGGCTTAAAAAGCCTTCATAATTCTACATTATGCTCCACAAATGAGCTCTTATCCAGAACTCATCAATTTTCGAACACTAGTTCCTTCGATACATTGCATGCATGTCTGCGGTTCCTTCAAGGCCGAGTACTCCCTTTTTCACCATTCTAATAATGACAAAATCCAACTAAAAGATGTATTCCATAAACCTCAACTTTGTAAAACACTCTATGATTCTTCGTTGAATCAACTCCTTCCATGGACCGATTTAAATTCCACAATCTTGTGGTTTGTCACCACGTACAAATATAAGTTTAACCACCATGCAGACGGATTTGGCACAAACATGTGCACAACAACATGGCCGCCACCTTTTCTTCTCGAAGTTGGCCAAGCACCCAAAAACCAAATGTCGTCAACTGTCGTGTTATATTGATGGTCTTCCACACCATTCGGCTTTTCCTAATACAAGAGATTCTGCAATATAAATCTCTATCTTATTTCTCTTTCAACATGACTGTTGCAAACATATCTCTTGGGCTCCCTATAGCATAAAAAACTTAATAACTAGTTCTGAGCAATGCATGGTTTCGAAACTAACCAGTCGTTGCATGTAACGATTCTTGCAACCCGTTTTAAAATTGTTTCCAACATGCAAAGAACTCTTTTAATATCGTTCAATAGAAACTCTAAATAAACCCGATATCTAAACAACATGCATTGCTTAAAAAATGACTGTTAAAATTTCAAACTCAATTCATTTTGATTCTTTATAACGAAAACAACAAACTAAGAAGCCGAGCCACAAAAAATTTAACACGGCAAACATGGCAAAACTGAAACTCTTAAAAGTAACTTCATTACATTAACATTGCAATTACATTTTGCATGGCTCTCTGGTTTCCGCCAGAGAGCCCCCATTCTTTTCTCACTTTTGGTTTTACTCTCTTAGCCCATAGCTTTCTTTTCCTTCAATCGGGGGCCTACTCTATTTTGTTACACTGTCTCTTTAAAGAGATGCTAGGTAGTTATAAAACCGTACCTGATATTTCCATTTTGGCTAATTCACATAACTAATTTCTAACTAAACTAGTAATGTGTCGTGGAGTTGACAACAAAGTTGTCAACTTCACAATTATACAAACCTTCTATGTCTAAGACACTTAGATTACTAACATTTAATTGAGTCTCACACCCAATTACATTAATAAGACCCCAAAAAGATTAATAAGTCATATTACAATTTAACCATATAGGTCCATAATATTCCAGGATCTTTAAGATGTTCCCCATGTCGTGCATCATACTCCCAGACTTAAAAGATTTCCATGTCCCATGGAAATGCGCGGTTGAGAGTTCTGCAAACAAAGCTTTTGCTTCCTTGTCTTCATCACTAGGTCCATGCTTATGTTGTGTACTCTGCCTCTTTCAAATGAATCCCATCAATGGACTGCATACTGGCTGCTAGCCATCACTCTTCACGTTGTTTCTTAACACCACCACCCTATTGCCATCTTATCCATGCAAGATTCTGGAAGATGCTTCCCACCCTTCTCTTAGTGGTTTCTCTCTTGCACCTTCTACCCAGCTTCATCTTGACGGAGACAGTATCAAGATCCCGGCTTGAGACCTTTAGACATGCAATCGCAACTGCATCCTTATTGTAGCTATGATGGATCCACATGCCACCATTTATATCTCTACCCACCAAAACACCAAACCTTTCGCTGGCTCTGATACCATTCTGGTGTAACTCAAAATTGACCCAGTTCTCCATTCTCCAAAACTCTCCATAATCGCTCTTAAAACTGCATATTGGGTTATCTATCTCCATAGACATATCGATTAGAGGCTTAAAAAGCCTTCATAATTCCACATTATGATCCATAGATGAGCTCTCATCCAGAACTCATCAATTTTTGAACACTGGTTTCTTCGATACATTGCATGCATGTCTGCAGTTCCTTCAAGGCCGAGTACTCCTTTTTTCACCATTCTAATAATGACAAAATCCAACTAAAAGATGTATTTCATAAACCTCGACTTTGTAAAACACTCTATGATTCTTCGCTGAATCAACTCCTTCCATGGACTGATTTAAATTCCACAATCTCATGGTCTGTCACCACGTACAAATATAAGTTTAACCACCATGCAGACGGATTTGGCACCACCATGCAGACGGATTTGGCACAAACATATGCACGACAACATGGCCGCCACCTTTTCTTCTCGAAGTTGGCTGAGCACCCAAAAACCAAACGTCGTCGACTATCATGTTATATTGATGGTCTTCCACACCATTCGACTTTTCCTAATAAAAGAGATTCTACAATATAAATCTCTCTATCTTATTTCTCTTTCAACATGACTGTTGCAAACATATCTCTTGGGCTCCATGTGGCATAAAAAACTTATTAACTAGTTTCGAGAAATGCATGGTTTCGAAACTAACCAGTCACTGCATATAACGGTTCTTGCAACCCATTTTAAAATTGTTTCCAACATGCAAAGAACTCTTTTAATATCGTTCAATAGCAACTCTAAATAAACTCGATATTTAAACAACATGCATTGCTTAAAAATGACTTTTAACATTTCAAACTCGATTCATTTCGATTCTTTATAACGAAAACAACAAACTAAGAAGCCGAGCTACAAAAACTTTAACACGACAAACATGGAAAAACTGAAACTCTTAAAAGTAACTTTATTACTTTAACATTGCAATTACATTTTGCATGGCTCTTTGGTTGCCGCCAGAGAGCCCCCATTCTTTTCTCACTTTTGGTTTTACTCTCTCAGCCCGTAGCTTTCTTTTCCTTCAATCGGGGGCCTTCTCTATTTAGTTACACTATCTCTTTAAAGAGATGCTAGGTAGTTATAAAACCGTACCCGATATTTCTATTTTGGCTAATTCACATAACTAATTTCTAACTAAACTAGTAATGTGTCGTGGAGTTGACAACGAAGTTGTCAACTTCACGAATATACAAACCTTCTATGTCTAAGACACTTAGACTACTAACATTTGATTGAGTCTCACACCCAATTACATTAATAAGACCCCAAAAAGCTTAATAAGCCATATTACAATTTAACCATATAGGCCCATAATATTCCAGGATCTTTAAGATGTTCCACATACCAAGATGCCCCTACATCAGGTCTGCATTTGAAGTGGTATTGTACAAAAGGTTTGTAATGTCAGTGGAATGGTTTGGCAAAGATGACAAAGCTGATTCATCTAATTGTACATCTTTGTAAAATGGGTCATTGTGTATTTTGTATTGTAATGCTTCATAAACACGGCTTCT
>MU228111.1:1096419-1107093 GCA_018584345.1 Thuja plicata
TAGAAGATGAGGAAAATTAAAGAGTTGTGTTTTTGTGATTGTATTTCTTTGTAACATTCAAAAGTAAGATATTTAAAATAACATGTCTAAGTATTGTATGTGTTTCTTTTGTTCTTGTTTTACTTTCTATGGCATATTTTGAAATATATGATTGATTTGAATAGGAGTCTTATTTGAGGCAATCAAATGCTCTAATATGCTAAATGCTTGTATCAGGAAATATTTTAAAGAGCGGCAAAATACTATAGTGGGTACTTGTAAACGTAGTAAACATATTATGGACAAATTTAGATTTGGAACATTGGAATAATTGCAACAAGAAAAGATGTATGCGTAATATATTTATTTGTTGTTGTAAATATAGTATATACAAATATAGTAATTTGCATTCTAAATGCCAACTTTTTTTGTATTTGTGGAAAATAGTAATAGAAAATTACATTTATCACTATAGGGGATACAAAACTTTCTATATATATAGCACTGTAGTAGAAGCTTACATTTTTTATATTTTACTATGCATTATGAGATCCATGTCCCAATTTTATGCAAGCTTTAGGGCTGTAACGACAATGCTTTGTGTTTCTTCACCCGCAAAAGGATACATTTTGATGGTAAGTTCAAAGAGAAATTCATAATTTATAATATTGTCCAAAATGTACTTTGCAGCATCAAGCTCTGCTAGTAGGAGTTGGAAATCTTTTGCAGGTACTCCCAACAAATCAATGGAGGGTCCTTCAAATGCAGTTACCTTCAGTAATTCTCCTGTAGAATCTTGCAAGTCCATCTTGAGCATGTAGTTGTAGGCACAGTTAGAGAGATCAATAGAACATTTGGGGCACCGGAATTTGTTTTTTGAGCAGCGAACAACTTTTTTCTTACATTTCTTGTTGTCCACTACTAGTGGACACGAAAGGTAGTAGAGCTTGTCCAAATGCAATTTAGTGATTTTTTCTTTTACACAAATAGGTTGTGTTGGATAATTCTTTGTTGACAATAGTAGAGATATATTTTGGATCAACAAATTTTGGTACATAGCTCTGGCCTTTGGACAAGGATGTAGAAGGTTGGTCATTCCCTACATTTGTATACCATATTTTTAATGCAGAAGCTTCGGGCAAAGTAGGATTGATTATAATAGAGGTTGAAAAGATGCTATCAAGTTTTTTTCCATTCCATGATATTAGGCATGCAAATTTGATCAAAATTATTACTGGGCTTTCTTGGGCAAACATATCAAAGATTTTTTGCCTTCTATTTCGCAGTGTTGACCCCATAGTGTAATATCTATGGAAAATTTTGAAATATCTTTTATTGTTGTTGTGCATTTCTTAGTGTCAGATCCATTTTTTTGCATATGGTTGATGGAGGAGTTATAGATACAACTATCCCTATGACACATACGAGTGAGTCGATGGGAAATGTATCTAGCGTATCTATGCTCTTAAAATGGAAGCAATGCTTGGGTATGGTAGAGTCTGGACAGGTGGAAGGAGTTATGATTGATGAGCTTAATAGGACTATTTCATACGGGTTAGTTGAGCTACTATATTTTGTGTCTGCAACTTTAATGCAGCCACCAGAAATCTTGTATAGAGAACCAGGGTTGACAACATTGTAGAACTAATCTACGAGCTCATTAAAACAAGTTACATGGATTCCAGATGTGTCTTTATCTATGAATTCAAAACCAAATACTTTTCATTCTCGAGCAGAATTTTTGTATTCATGGATTGGTGTTTTCCCTAACGCTCAACCCTCAATGGACCAATGCCTATGATATGGATTCAATGATTTAATGGGGAGTGGTTGAAAAGGAGCCAGATTTTGTATAGAATACTCTGTAGCTGAAGAAGAGCTTGAGCCTTGGTTAGAGGGTGAAGGTCGAAGGTAGTCAGTAACTTGAAGGAGTGGAATTGGGCTTCCAACAATAGATGCATTGTTAAAGAAGATGTCAAAGTCTTCAATTAAGAGTGCCCTGTATAGAACAAAGAGTTACAATTTAGGAAGGAGTTTACTTTGGAAATAAAGAAATTTAAGATTGTAGTTTTAAAGAAAGAGCTTACGTGAAGTTATGGAGCATCTTGCAAGAAAATTTCTTGAGGCAAATAATTGACCCTTTCACCAAAACCTCTTTAATGACAAGATCTTTGAATTTGTCTAGCAGTAGTGTAGACTGCGTGTGTTCACCATCTGAGAGCTCCAGTTGGTATTTGGAAGATGTTGAATGTGTTTGCTGTATAGTTTGTAAAGATGTTACTTGTAAGTATGGATCTGTAATAGGCGTGCCTACAAGAATATTAGTTAGTGCGCCTATTGATAAAGTCACCATCGTGAACTATACTGTTGCAGGAAACAAGTGGCCTGCAAGTGCGGGTAAAGTGATTGGTTAGGTGGTCAAAGCCTTAGTATTAGAAAAATGTAGATTAATTTTAGGCGAAGTAGTTTGAAAAGGTTATGTTCATATAGATTTATATCATAAAAACAACACGTTGTTAGTTAAGCTTTTGATTAATCCTTCGTGTCCGCGGGTCCTTAAAACATGAGTTCAATTTAGTACGTTAGTTTTGTTTTGTTTACAAGTGTATTGTATACCATTATCTCTCTATAAACAAGCCATTTGAATTATAAACAAACAGTGGAAAAGTGAATTGTTTTGAGTAAAACTTAATATAAAGGCATTGATTTATTTATTTGTTGTAATAAAAAGTACATGCACTTCTATAGGTAGGTTACATTGTGCTGAAATTGAAGCTTATATATGTACAATAGATTAGCTATATAAACGGGTGTTCTTAAAAACTTAGGGGAAGGTAAGCCAGATGATCACTTTGTGTTCAAATATGTCTCATATGCCTCAACTATAGAGGGCGCTGCACCACCTGTGTAATATCGATCATAGTACATTTATTTCATGAAGGTGCAGAGGTTCTCCATCTCGGTACAACTTTCTTGAAGTGTATTGATGTCTTTTTCTTTGACAAGTGGCAATTGGGATTCAAATTTGAAGTTCTGCACAATATCATGACAATTGGTCAATAAAATCGTAGATAGAGATTGGAAATTGGTACTGAGACTTGTTGGCTAATTGACCGAGCGGCATGATTCTTCCAGTATGTTGGCTACTACAATTGGAGTTGATGGGCTCTTCACATTGTTTGTTGTGTCTCCACTAACGACTTCAATGATTTCGTGATTATTCATGCTTGTTGTCTTTTCCTGAGAGAAATGAATGTAAATATGGTATAAGTAGTAAGTATAAGAATAATCATGGTGGGTAAAAGTTTTTCCTTACATCTAAAAGTGTTTTACATAACTATATTAAACAAGTATATAAATTTGATTGTAATTTGTAGCAGGAATATTAGGTGATAAAACTCTTAGATTTTATTTTATATTTAAGAAATAATTATAATGATTGTTTTATTAGTCATTTCTGAACCAATATGTTAGTTTTAGGTGAAAAATACCTCGTATTTTATGTTTAAAAGCTAAGATAATCTATGGTGTCTTGCCATTAAGCTTAATCTTATGACCATAACCTAAGTTGTAAATAACCCTTACTATAATCATGACGTAAAATGCAATGATATTTCTAATCCTAACCATATTAGAAACACTTACTTTAGGGAAAAAAAGTATTCTCATTCCTATATGTACCGTTAATTATAACCTTTAACCTAAGTTGCATCCTAATTCTAACCATTATTCTAACAATGGCATAACCTTGTACCCTAATCATAATTGTAACCCTAAGCCTATTCACAGGCCTAACTTCAACACTAACATGATTTATATTCCAAACATTAAATTGCAATCTTAAACAACATCATAACTCCTAGCCCTAACCATGGTGGAAATCTAAACTCGTATCCTAATCCTAACAAGTAGAATAAAATTCCCTCTCTCATTCCATCATTGTCTCCACCTATATGTCTCACTTTGCAAAAGTAAAAAATGGATAGACAAGAGAATTTCTTGCAAAATTTAACCTTAACCTCTATCATTACATAATACCACCGCCCATTCAATAATATTTTTTAACTGATTTACATGTTTAGGCAGTTGCAAAACATCTCTTTCAATAAATTATTGAATGTAAAAGATGGGGCCCACAAGGAGTACAAACATCTCTTGCAAAGAGGAGATAAGGGAAAAATTGAAACTCCCGCTTGTACCTATTTTATTTGGTAAATTGTTTCACCAGAAAAAAAACTACGGTGGTAATAATGCAAATGTTAAAAAAGTGACCACACACATAAGATTGCTTATTATGGTTCACCTATTTAACAAATCCAAGATTTTTTCACTATCCAACACCTGAAAGATTCCACGATATTAAAAAATAGGGTCTAACATTGACATGTGGACAAGTGGATTTTAATAAGATTACGATTTCCTAATTGACATCCTCACGTAATAGCATAGACTATATGGAAAATCTGAAGGAATTTGACTCATTAATCATCCAGAAATGATAACTCCCTAAGCTGGTTGTGATCTGTCCAGGACAAATATTTTATTAATAAAACTTCAAAGCAAAGATAAGCCAAGTGTAGTGTTTTTGCATGGGGAGAAATACAGGTGGTATCTTGCATGGCGGCAACTACCAGTTGCAAGGCTCGGCAGCTATACAGCATGCGGCATCTAAATACCGCATTTGGTCAATACTCTTAGCTCACAACCATGATGTCATTGCCAACCAACTCTTGCAAAATACAATGACCAAAAGGTAAGTTTTTGGGCTTTTCAATTCCTATGCAAATTTAAGGGCATGATAATGTGAAAGGCGTTCACCAAAGGAGCTCAAATTATCAAATTCGTAAGGTGTGGATTCATTCTACGGAACCAATCTTGTAATGTACCTCATTTTGAGAAAATATGAGCATCTGCAAGTTCACAAGGAACTGTATGTACAAACTCATTTATTTATTTTATCAACAGATGGAAGCGAGGTCTAAACAGAACAAATGTGGTCTGGGCGGTGTCAATGGCGGCAGCAAGCAAGTTTATCATATTTAGCATGCAAGTTTATTTTTAGAAATGTCTCCAAGTACCACGACTCTTGGGCGTGGAGATAAGCCATCTAATTTAATGTATTGGAGACAACTTGAGGTCTAACAATTCTTTTACATTGCAGCACTCAAAGCAATAGATTGGACAATAATTGGTGTCACTTAATTGTCCATACAGCTAGACATTGCAAGGTGAAATTAATTATTGGAGATTATGCATTCTCTCTCAAGGCGATATACCTAATCAATTTGGGATGTGCTCAAATGAATATACCTTAATGTAATGTTCATAAGATGCATCAAGAGGAGCTTTACCCAGAACAGTCTGGATTGACGAGAAATTTCTTTTCTAAATTCACAAGTGTTTGCTTTGCATAGAGAGAAGAAGCTCATTGAATTAAAGATCCTGATATAGGAAAAATGGGAGGGTTTGAAGAGGAAAATGTGTTAAGGAGTATGTTCAGGTGACCAGACCAATCTCCATATTCAAGATTGTCAACGTCACCGAGAACATCCGGTCAACTTTAGAGGGCTCATGAGGTTGGATATAATGTGTACGAGGGTTAAGTAAAATAGATTCTCCAAATGCAAGAAATTTGACGTGGCTGGCAGCTATGGCAGGAGGGGTGGAAAATTGTAAATGACCACTCCAGCTCATCTGAACCGTCCATAAATTTCACCAGTTTCTAGGTTAGTCAGTTTCAACTTTTACTCCTGCGCTAAATTGAATGAGTTGGATGGGTGAATTAAATGTGTCATTGAACTCATTGATGTGACTTGACTTCTCCAATGGTACTCACTAATGTGACTTGACTTCTCGATCGCAGAAAAAAATCCCAAAAGAGAAGCGCAAATGGGTGTTTGGGAAATCATCGCAATTTGAGGAGCAAATGAAAAAATAGCAGTGGGGAATGAAGTTGAGAAGAAGGATGTGGGTGGTGAGAAGAATGTCATTGTTGTGGCTTTCGCATCTGCAACCGCTGTAGAAGCTGCAGTGGTCTCTTCTCAGGCCGTTGTTGAAGTTGTCTCTTTCTCAGTTAATGTAGTTTATTGATCTTGCAATGAATAATTCAATGATTTAGCTTGCAGACAAATTAAAAAAGCCTTGATGGTTTCATTATTTAGTTCATTATAGCTTTGGTAATCTGGTAAGTTGATGGAAGAATGGGTAAGTTGGTAGAGGAAGGTATTTACAGGTATAATCTCTTTGCACCAGAAATTTCTTTTTGGATTCAACCTCATTACCCATCAAAACAATATGCAGTCATAGTTTATGTTGTTATGATTCATGACAACTCTATAATTGGTTTAATCTGTTCTTCCTTCTAGACATGCAGCTTTTAAAGAATATTTATGGTGGATTTAAAGACCTTTCTTTAATTAGGTTTTTTTATTTATTTTGATTTATAATGCCTAACAGCCTCTCTGATTTATTTATTTTTTCATTGTGCTAAGAATCATATTGTAGGAGAGAAGGGGAAGCATAGGCACCTCATAGTGAGAGAAGTAGAATGAAAGGAATTCTAGTTGACCATATCTTGTTCTAAGCATACTGAAACAAAATCTTCCACACAAGAAAGTAAAAAGAATGTTTTTGGAAAATGCAAGAAATAAGGAAGATAAATCAACTTATGCAGGAAGATTGAAATAATTTACCACAGTTAAAAAGGCCAGAGAAGGGTAAAAAGTATCGTAGAAGTAACAAACGTCAATAGCTACTGTCTGTTGTTTGTTGTGAATGCTCTGAGATTTCTTGTGGTAGGTAATGGTAATTTTATCTGACATAGTAGTTTTTAATTTATAGAAGAAGAGGGTGGCGGAGCAAAGAGCATTCTAGAAAATGTATTTAGAGAAAACCTAACACATTAACTGTAGGATAAGAGCAAAGGACAACAAGTATGAATAGAATGCAATTCCAATCAAATATCTTTACACAGCAAGCCTCCACAACTTCACATCGAGAGAACATTCTGATGGGACTATTATAGGCCTACTGGCACTGGCTATAACTACAAATCAGCAACCGATCAGACTCTCACCTGATTGAATGGCCTAGATGTTCCCAATGGCAGTTATTGACCTCTCGTACACTCCCAACCGTAGATGCAAAAAAATAGGCTGGGGCTTTCCAAGAGGGAAACGCCTACAGCGTAATAAAATGTTTAAGAGTATTTTAAATGCATGAGATTGATCATTGATAATTAGGGTTATGACAACTATGAATTGGAGAAGATCAAACAAGTAAACATGGAACTACTAAAATGGCATTGTGTATGCTATATAAAATAATATAAATAATTGTGGTACCAATGATTCAAAGCAAATGTTCCTTCCCATAAATTGTTTCATTCTTCTAATATATATCTCTTGATTCAAGAACAAGTTCAAGAATCTAGGGTAAAAGATTTTGTATGGCGTGGTAATTCTTGAGCTCTTTTTAAGGGAGCATAGCTCTTATGATATGGAGGAATACAATAGTGTTCAAATGATGAGAATATAATAATATGGAGGAATACAATAGTGTTCAAATGATGAGAATATATGACAATCAAAAAATCAATTAAATATAATGCATATTTCTTAATAAAAACACTTGATTAAGAGATCATCTTAATAAAATATAGATATAATATTTTATACTTTGTGCACATACAATTGTAGTACAAGAGTGAACTTGATCTCAATGAATTTCAAATGTTAGAAACTAAATTATTAAAACTAAAATTTTGAAGTAGAATGAGAACAAAACCAAATTTTTCATTGTAAATTATGTAAAAAACTTTCACATTAAGAAATAATACCTTAAAAAAAATCTATATATAAGCTTAAACAAAGCTTTGGAAGTCCCCAAAATAAGAACAGGATAGAAACACCTCTAAGAAACTATAGTTTTTGGAAGAAAAAAATAGATGCCAAAATCATGAACCACTAATAATACAATAAGACTCTAATAATTAGCTTGATTTAATAAAATATTAAAAATTAGAGCCTTGATGGTAGTGAACAAAGTTCAAAAAGTCAATGTATCAAAACCAAAATGCAAATCAAGAAGGGGTAGGTTAGGAGGAAAGACTTGTTGAAGCAATGTTAACACCAAAAAACTACAAACTACCCCTTGTACCTTAAAAAAATGGTTTTTAATAGAAAGCCACTTTCAAGGAAAGATAATGGAACATTAGTGGCAATATTCCTCATAGCTCAAAATGGCTACTGTAAGTTTGGAAAAATACCAACATTAAAATTAACTTTTGCACCATAGGAAACCATTTTGGGGGGCTAATAGATGGGTTGAATGTTATCGATGATGAGTCGTATGATGAATGCAACAAATGGTCAATAGTAGTGGAAATTTCCTCTACCACTAAAGCTATTGATTATCAAGAATATTTGAAGGTATTGACCTTGTCAATCCTCTAGTGTCATATGAGACATGGGAGTTCTCACCCAAAGCACCTTGTATGGAGTATATAGGTATGTGGATAATTTATGCACCTTTTATTTAATAAAGACTTGTGATATAAATAAAATATAGAAAAAATAAATTATTTGTCATCTCGTATATGTTCGTGACATAAGTTATTAATCTTCATATGCCTATACAATATTAATGCTAGCAACATGTCAAAAATATGCACATGATATGATGGATATGGATGGTATGAGGGAATTAATGTAAGGTTTTTGGACAAAGCTGTCAAATTTTGATGACAGAATAAGTGACCCTACAATTTTGAGGTAATTCATATTCTAACATCCTGATGATGGATCATCGAGTGTGATTTGAAATATTGATGTAGAAAAAATACACACAATCAAGTCCAAAAGCAACTAAATGATGCATTTATGAATTGTGAAATTTTGATAAAATTAAAAAAAAAAAATTGCCCAAAATACTTTGAAAACCAAGTGATTTGTGAATGAAGCAAGAAAAATTCTCCTTCAAACCCTTACAAATATCACCTTTGAGACTCGATCAAGAAGAAATAAAAGGCAAAAGTAGCAATAGTAAATATCAAAACACAATGTCTACTCTATGAGTTGTTCAACCATTCACCAATGAGAATTAATACTGTTGCCCACACAAATCCCTTGATCCTCAATGGAAATGAGCCATATAAGATTGTATAATTGCACGTAGATTTCTTTACTGTTATGTAAGATTATAGGATGGTACAAATATTTCTTTGGTATCATATAAGAATTGTTAATGAGCCAAACAAATCTAGAGTCTTGCCAACACAAAGAATTCATACAAGTCAAATCAATCATGACAACTAAAGATTAAAGACCTAACATATGACTAATCCATTACACCAAGGATGTACCTATAAATTTACAAGATGATTACAAAATGGATTGAATCAAAGCTCAATAATGACCTAGAGATGGACATTTATAAGATATGCCACCGGGAATTGTGGATATACAACCAATGTGTGATAATGGAAGATTGTACACATGTAGTATAAGTCTCCACCAAACTAGGAAATTATAACCATTATTAGTTAATTGATAATGCATATTAACTCCCTGATTAAATGATTATTTATGTGCAAGGGAGATGCTACCTACTCAAGTAGATACCTACCTAAGTAATTTTGTTGGGTGTATAATATGCAATAAAGTGTATAGTCATAAAATGGAAGCACTTCCATTGTAGACGTGTTTAGCCTTCCGAGTAAGTGGTTTGGGGTCATGGCAAGTGCCTTGAATGGGTTCCTGATTTTGACATGGCTTCCCCCCTGTTTTGTCCCTTTTTCACTCCTGTTTAGCCTAATTTTTGCATTCTGGACTGCAGACTGGTGATTCTGGGCTTCAGGGTCAGGGTCAACCTTTAAGGTCTATGTCAACCTCGACCTTGACCTAGGGTTCAAATCCCGGGGTCTCACAGTTTTTGGAGGTCGGCCTTTGCAAAAAGTATTTCCCGCTTCCGGGTCAGCTATTTCGGGTTCTGAAGCGTTGATTCCTAATTTATATTTAATATAGGTCCTCTCCTAGGGGTAAAGGCTTTAATGGGAATTTAATACTCCTATGTAGGCCTCCTTAGAAGATTGTGCCCTAATTTTATATAAAAGGGAAGCTTTCTCTCTCATTTTCTCTAAGTCTTCTAAGCATCAAGAAGTGATGCTAAGTTCTCTATTGAAGCCTATGCATCCTTGAGCAATTGAGAAACATCATCAAGCAAGCAATCAAGCAAGATTTGAAGTAAGAATTCATCCATTCAAGTATCCATTTTCATGAAGGAGATCCATTGGAGGCCATTGAAGGATTGAAGCTACAAAGTGCCCTTTTGGTGATCTCTCCATCCACCTTCTTCCAAGCCTATTCCAAATTCAAGAACCCATTCAAGACTTGGTGTTTGAGATCTACTAGCAAGATATTGAAGACATCCTACCTTTCTACACTTTACATTTGAAGCATACTTGTGGGTTCAAGGATTCGAATCCACCACAAGGACTTTTTCAAGCATGGTGAATTTATGCATTTACTTTGTCCATTTCTGCAATTTCAATTACATACATTTGAGGTTAATTCCAAAACTGGGGTTTGACCAAGGCAAACCCCTCCCCCCCCCCTCGCCCCAACAAACAATCTCCTTTTTCTTGCAGGTATAGGTATAGAACAGTTGATTTGAGACCAAATCTGGATACCCTTTTCG
>MU228111.1:1122686-1152128 GCA_018584345.1 Thuja plicata
TGAAGAAAGACACCAAAAAGACACCTTATGAGCTATGGTATGGATACACACCCAATGTAAGTTATTTCAAAAATTTTGGCAGTCAATGTTATATCTTAAAAGATGATAGAAATGGAAAACTTGACTCTAAGAGTGATGAAGGATTTTTTTAGGATATTCTACCAAGAGCAAGGCTTATAAATTTCTAAACAAAGCCTCCAACAAAATTATTGAAAGTGCAAATGTAAAAATAGATGAATTTGCAGAGAAGAATGAACAGGAAAGCACTAAAAAACCAGAGGACTACAATAAGTTCACTTACAATGAGGAACCTGACACTCTACCCTAACAACAATTTAGAGCTCCCAAGCAATAGTGCATAAATCCATAACAACAAAATGTTGCAATCGACGGTCAGGCTGCAAATACCGACGGTCGGGATAATAATCAAAATAATGTACAAGGTGATGATGAACAAAATGAAGGACAAAATGATGATCAAGCTGATAGACAAAGAGTTGAACATGTACTTGCAAGATATGTAAGAAGGAACCATCCAGAGATCTAGATCATAGGAGATAAGAAAGTTGGAACAAGACCAAGAAGTAAGTCCTTAAACTCAAATTGTTTAATTTGTGAGTTTGAGCCAAAATCTGTCAATGTTGCACTTGATAATGAAGAATGGATAAGTGCTATGAATGATGAAATTGAGAAGATTGAGAAAAATAAAACATGGTCACTTGTGCCAAGACCAGATGACAAGAATGTCATCGATACAAAATGGATATTCAGAAATAAGCTGAATGAGAATGGTGAAGTCACAAGGAACAAAACAAGACTAGTATGCAAGGGGTATGCAAAAGAGGAAGGTATTGACTATAAAAAAACCTTTGCACCTGTTGCTAGGCTAGGTGTAAGAATACTACTTGCTTATGCTGCATATAAAGGATTCAAGATATATCAAATGGATGTCAAGTCTGCATTCCTGAATGGAATACTTGAAGAAGAGGTATACATTGAGAAACCAAAAGGGTTTGTAGATCTAGGCAAGAGAAACATGGTATGTAGACTTCATAAAGCCTTGTATGGATTGAAACAAGCTCCTAGAGCCTGGTATGAAAGACTTCATTCCTATCTTATAAGTATTGGATTTGTAAGGACTAATGAAAACAGTAATCTTTGTTTGAAGGAAGATATTGATGCCAACACTTTGATTGCTAAAATATTTGTTGATGACATCATATTTGGAGGCAATGATATGCTATGCAAATCATTTGCCAATGAGATGAGAAAAGAGTTTGAGATGTCTATGTTTGGAGAAATCAATTTCTTTGTTGGTCTACAGATCATGCAACAATGTGAAAGTATTTTCATTACACAGTCCAAATACATTAAAGAAGTCCTGAAAATATTCAAGATGGAAGAATCCAAACCAGTTGGAACACCAATGGCTACTGGATGTAAGTTGACAAAGGAGGACAAGACAACAGAGGTAAATCAGACTTTGTATAGATTAATGATTGGAAAACTCATGTATGTTGTACACTAGGCCAGATATTGTACATGCAGTAGGAATTGTTGCTAGATTTTCTGCTAACCCCAGGGATTCACATATGATTGTTGTAAAAAGAATTTTAAGATATCTGAAAAATACTAAGGAATATGGCTTATGGTATAGAAGAGAAGACAAATTTGAACTTCAGGTCTTTACCGACGCTGATTGGGCTGAAAATATTGATGACTGGAAGAGAACAACTGGAGGAGCATTCTTCATGGGTGACAGACTTGTCACATGGATCAGCAAGAAATAAGGATGCATCTCACAATCTACTGCAAATGCATAGTATGTTGTTGCTGCTACTAATTGCTCAAACATTGCATGGATCAAGCAGTTACTGGAAGGTATGCATATGAAGATCCTAGAACCAGTAATTATCTATTGTGATAATACAAGTGCAATTAACATTTTTAAAAATCCATTCATGCATGCTAAAACAAAGTATATTGCCATCAAGTATCATTATTTGAGAGAACAAGTTCAGGCAAAAGAGGTGATACTTGAGTATGTGCAATCAAAAGAACAATTGGTCGATATCTTCACCAAGCCACTACCCAAGGATGCATTTGAGTACTTGAGAAAGAGACTAGGGGTCAAACCCTTGTCTACTGGTCAGTATAATGAATGTAGGCTGCATCAACCTACATATTATCATAATATCATTCATGATTGATGCAAGCAAAGAGATGAACTTCAAAGCTACATCTATATACAAATGGGTATATATCTTCACCGAGCACCAGAGCATATTGTTGTATTGCTGATGGATAAGGAAAATTCAAGGAATATATTATGGATGAAAAAAATTGTTTGACATGGATGTCAGATATTTGTAAAATATTTGTTTAGCATTGTTGTCAAAGGAAGAGAGATTATCCATATTATCACATTCTTCAGAAAAGGGAGAAAGATTATCCACTATCATACTACTCTAACAGGGAGGATTATATCCTTAGGGAGAGAAATTGTATGGAAAGATTATACAAAGGGAGAGTTGCAGACAAGAGAGAAAGACATCAAAAGAGAATAACAGTCAAGGGAGAGAAACTGATACAAGGAGAGGACACCACATCAGAATAAAGAAAGCTGCAAGAATCAAATCTAAGCTAGAACAGAGCTTACCGATGGTCAGACATTTATCGGTTACCAAAACAAAAATATTGGTAGTTTGATGAAACTCAACTATTGTATTTCATATTGTATTAGAAATAGTATAGTGTGATAATATAATATGTTGCCATCAATGCCAAAGGGAGAGATTGATGACATGTAACTAATTAAATGTTTGATAATGTTAAGTTGAAGATAATGCAAGGTATTAAATCAGTTGATGATTTGTATTGTCATTGATGTCAACTTGATATCATTTGTACGGTCATATACATAAAGCCAAAGACTTCAGAGAACCAAAAGAACCAAGGTTTTCTTTTCAACAATACATAAAAGTCATATATTCACTAAGTGACAAACAACACCGACGGAGTGCACACTATCATTAAAAGCAAAGAAGAACAGTCACAGTGTTACCCGACGATAGGAAGCACAATGTTGCCCAACAAAGAAAAACCACAGAATACCTGACGAGAAAAGAAAAGAGTAACCCAACGGAAGAAAATACAGTGTTTCCCGACGGACGGAGATCGCGAAGCTAACTGGAGTCTCGCCGACGGAACTGTCAGTTGTCACCGACAACTAACTGCAAAGGTGACCGGCAGAATAGAGAGTTTAGAAAATGACAAAATATCTAGCTGGCAGAGAAAAATAAGGACTTAACTAGTTGTCTACTTTGTTTTCTTCGACCAGAGATAAGTGATTGATTTAAAGCTGATTTGTACAGTTGGCAAGAAGATATCTACGAGACAAATAAGGAGTTATGTTTTAAATCTAATTGGTTGGATTGTTTTTCACGCCAAGAATCAAGAATCAAGAAATAACAAATATTATGTCTATATAAGAGACGGGCTTAATTCTTTTTCATATGCATGAAAAGGGGATTAAGGGGAGTGAATAGAAAGAGGATGTTGAAGAGAAACTGATGAAGAAATACTTCATGCAGTACTGATCAATCAAGCTGAAGGAAGAGCTAAGGAATTCTGCAGACACCGATGAACAGTGAGCACAGCATCACAAAGCAGAAAGTGTGGATCACAAAGGATTGAATTGATACATTGATCAACGAGGTAATGTACTTAAATAGATCTGAAAATCTGCAATTCAAAGTTGCAATATGAACAGGTCATAGTGTTTCAGTTTAACCATTGAAGCATCAAGTCTCTTAACTGAGCAGGACTTAATAGTCTTCTATATATTGAGGTACATCTCAAGGAGTGCTAAAAAGGTTGATTCATGAAAGTAGCATTGGATATGCCCGATGCCTATTGACAGTCTAAGAGAGAGGCCGATTCAAGGATGGCAACATTAGATGCTCGATACTAAGTGACAACCTATATGTATAAAATCCTCTAACAAGGTCACACCTAACAGTGTGTTTGTAACCTTTAACAGAGTTGGCTCTTAACAGGGCTCACTTTAGAAGATTGAAAATTTGGGGTACCGGTCCCAGTGGTTTTTCCCTTAACAGAGTTTCCACGTTAAAAATCCATATGTTATGTGTGTATGATTCATTTATTTACTGTTTTGTATCTTACATAATTCATTCTGGATATATCGGTATACTTTGCATATTTACTGTATTTTGGTAAATAGATAACTGCTTTTCGGTAAATATTAAGAAGAAGGTTTAATAGAGCAATCCGACAAGTAGTAAATTGATATAAGTTATTCAAGGCATTCATCTTATAGGACAGAAGATAACTTGAGAAATAATTACTGACAGTGGAGACATCCCAGAGAAGAGGTTGACATATTGAGTATGTAAGTGATGAAGAAAAAGAAAGAAATGAAGAAGCAGCTGAAGATTAACCTGAACCTAAACTTGAACAAGGAGACGATTGGTTTATAAAAGCCCTAACTAGAGTGAATGCAAGACCACATTTCAATCCACCTGATTATGATGGTAAGTTGGATTTAGATGAATTGCTAGATTGAATCACAAAGATCGAAAAGTAATTTGATTATGAAGGTACAGATGAAGATAAGAAGGTGAAGTATGCTTGCACGAAGTTGAGAGGTGAAGCACCTTGATGGTGGAAACATTTGCAGACTAATTGGAAAAGAAGAGGCAAGGATAAAATCAGATCATGGGATAGGATAGTGAACAAGTTGAAAGCTAAGTTTAACATGTTCATTACCAAGTAAATTTGTTTAGAAAGTTGCAAAATCTAAAGCAAAAGGACCTTAGTGTGAATTAATATACTGAAGAGTTTTATAGGTTGAATACCAGATCTGGTCATTCTAATGATGATGTTGAAAGAGTTGTGAGGTACTTGAATGGTTTGAGGATATCTATTCAAGATGAGATTATTTTGGTGAAATTACAGAGTATAGAGGAGGCTAACAAATATGCCTGGTTGAAGAGAAGTTAAACACAAGGCATGAGAAAAGACAAAGAGGAAGAGGTGGAAGATTTTAGAGAGGAAGAAACTCGAATGGTGAAAGATCTTATTCAGATCAAAACAAAGGAAAGATTGAATTCAAAGAGGACAATTCATACCGAAGAGATGACAGAAACTTTCAAAGAGGAAGTGGATTAGGTAGCTATAGAAGGGATGACAGAAGAGTGTTTAGAGGAACATGTTTTAAGTGTGGTGGAGAAGGACATCGGACCTTTGAGTGTACTCAAGGTAATTCTGAGACAAGGACAGAGAATAAGGGAAGATATTCTTATGTAGAGAAGGAAACTATTGAATCTTCGAATCAACTAGAGGATGTTGAAGCCCTAATGGCAAGGAGAGTCTTACATCATGAAGAGACAGGTCAAGATCTATTTCTAAGAATAAGTTTGTTTAAGATAAGATGTAAAGTTGAAGGAAAATGTTGCAAAGTGGTCATTAACAGTGGTAGTTCAAATAATCTAGCTTCTGAGGAGTTGGTTGACAAGATGAAGTTGCAGAGATTGAAGCATCTGAAGTCTTATCAAATAGCATTGATAAAGGATAATCATAAGGTATTGGTAAGTGAATAATGTCTAGTTAAATTGAAGATAGGATCTTATCATGATGAAATCCTTTGTGATATTATGCCTATGGATGTGTGTCATATCTTGTTGGGTAGACCATGGCAATATGATAGACAAGTTTTACATGATGGAAAAAAGAATAGGTATACTAATGGATTACCACCTATGAGAAGTATTAGTCATTGCATGGATCTAATCCCTAGAGCAAGATTGCCTAATAAAGCAGCACATTGGATGACACTAGCAGAGAATGAAGAATTAAATAGACATGTGCAGAATTGTTGAAGAAATGATTGATCAAAGAAAGCTCGATTCCTTCTGCAGTACCTGCAGTATTGGCACCAAAGAAGAATGGAGAATGGAGAATGTGTACTAATTCCAGAGATATTAATAGGATCGCTGTGAAATATCGATTCCCTTTGCCTAGGATGGATAATATAATGGATTGTTCGAGTGGAGCCATATATTTTTATAATAATTGGTTTTAAGAGTGGGTGTCATCATATTAGAATCGGAGGAGATGAGTGGAACACTGCATTCAAGACAAATGAAAGATTGTATGAATGGTTGGTGATGCATTTTGGATTGAGTAATGCACCGAGTACTTTCATGAGCTTGATGAATGAGGTATTGAAGAAATTCTTCGGTAAGTTTGTGATTGTTTATCTTGATGACTTTATGATTTGCAGTAAGAGCAAAGAAGATCATTTGTTGCATCTGAGACAAGTATTGCAGAGATTGAGAGAAGTGAAATTGTTGATATATATCAAGAAGTGTTCTTTCATGAGGGAAGGGATAGTATACTTGGGTTTTGTGATATTTGCATACGGTTTGAAAATCGATCCTGAGAAAGTGAAAGCAATTTTTGATTGGCCTACACCTGATAGTGTTGGAGAGGTCAGATCATTTCATGGATTGGCCTGTTTCTACCGAAAGTTCATAAGGAATTCCAGTTCAGTTTGTAATCCTATGGCTGAGACAATGAGAGGAGATTGGAAAGAATTCAAGTGGACACATGGAGCGAATAGGAGTTTTGAGTTGTTGAAACAAAAGGTGATTGAACAACCCATGTTAGCTTTACCAAATTTCAATAAAGTATTTCAATTGGACTGTGATGCAAGTGGAAATGCAATTGGAGTAGTGTTAAGTCAAGAAGGTAGACCTATTGCTTATTTCAGTGAAAAGTTAAATGATGCTAAGAGAAGATATTTAGTTTATAATCAGGAGTTTTATGTCATAGTTCAAGCTTTGAAAAAATGGAGACATTATTTATTACCTAGGAAATTTGTTTTGTACACCAATCATCAAGCATGGCAATATTTGAATAGTCAAGGCAAGTTCAATCAGCTACATATGAAATGGGTTGAATTTTTGCAAACTTATAGATTTGTGTTGAAACATAGGAGTGGTAAATCAAATATAGTAGTTGATGCTTTGAGTAGAAGAATAACTTTGCTGGTGGAAATGAGAGTTGAAGTGTTGGGATTTGATGAGTTGAAGACTTTGTATTAGGAAGACCCTGATTTTCTAGAACCTTGAAAAGCTTGCAGAGAACCTGTTGTTGTAGACCAAAACAAATGGTTGGACTATTTCATTCAAGATGCTATGTTATTCAGAGGAATTTAGTTGTGTATACCAAGGAGTTCTATGAGAAATAATCCAATTAAGGAAAAGCATTATGGAGGATTAGTTGAACATTTTGGTATTGACAAGACAGTGGCTTTGGTGAGTGAGTTACTTTTGGCTGCAGATCCATAAGGATGTAAGGAAGTTTGTTCAAGGATGTAGAATTTGTCAAGTTGCAAAATGAAGGTCACAATACTGGATTTTATACACCTTCGATGGTGCCAACTAGACCTTGGGAGAATATTAGCAACGATTTGTACTTGGGTTATTGAAGACACAAAGAGGTCATGATTATATATTTGTGGTGGTAGATAGATGTTCTAAGATGACACATTTCATTCCTTGTAAGAAGACAATAGATGCAGTACATGTAGCTGACTTATTTTTCAAGGAGATTGTAAGATTGTGTGAATTGCCTAAGAGTATAGTTTCAGACAGAGATAGTAAATTTGTTGGTTATTTTTGGAGGACACTTTGGAAGAAGATGAAGGCTAATTTGAAATTTAGTTCTACATTTCATCCACAGACAGATGGACAAATAGAGGTAGTGAACAGGAGTTTGGGAAACTTACTAAGATGTTTGGTTGGAGAAAAGCTTGGGAATTGGGATTTAATCTTAGTAGAAGCGATGTTTGCATATAACACTTCAGTGAATAGGAGTACAGGAAAGATGCCATTTAAGATAGTTACTGATTTTAATCCTAAGGGAGTATCAAAATTGAGGGATATTAGTCATGAGAACAAGCGGAGTGTTGAAGGAGAAGAATTTGCAGAACACATGAATGGATTACACGTTCAGATAAAACAACATTTGGAGGAGATGAATCAGACATATAAGGAGAGAGCAGATATGAAAAGGAGACAAAGAATTTGAAGTAGGGGATGAAGTAATGGTATATTTGAAGAAGGGGAGATTTCTTGTTAGGACATATAATAAGCTGAAGATGAGGATGTTTGGACCGTGTAGGATATTGAGGAAATTTGATTCAGGAAATGCATATGAAGTGGAGTTACCAGAGGACATGGACATTTCACCCATATTTAATGTTGCAGACTTGTATGAGTATCATGAGTCATATTATTGTGAGACGGATAGATCAGTTGTTGAGCAACAATATCCTAAGAAGCAAATGGATGAGATAGCAGAGATTTGGATAGCAGAATTGGCAGAAGTACAAGAGATAAGAAGTATAAAGAATATCTTGTCAAATGGAAGGACAGTCCAGTGGAATATTCTTCATGGATTTCTCAGGCTGAGATTGACCATCTTGGTTTTCTTTTAGCACCAACAAATTGAGAGGCTCACTTTTCAAGTAACCCTGGGTGTCTGATGTAGGAGCATCTTGGAATCTTGGCAATCTTGCATCAACCAAAAACATTTATTTTTTGCTTTCTGGTTTAATCAGTCTTTGAGTTTCTTTCTGCATTCGTCCAGTTTGGATCTTTTGCAGTTGTGATCCTTAAAGCATGTTTGTGGCATCCTGTGGAACCTTTTCCTAAGTTTGTGCTTCATTTGGTTACTTCGCGCACGAGATGTTGTAGATTCTTGGCGAGACTATATTGTTCTTTATGTTTTCCGACCAGTTTGTGTTTTTCCGATCTTGCGAAGGATTTCCTTATCAGCGAAGCTTAATGGCTCATTTCTCAATGATATTAGGTTTGTGGCCAACCTACTTGAGGGATCACAATTCTTATTTCTTTCATTGGAAGTAGATCCTAATGATTTGGGTCTTGACCTATAATTTGCAATATGTTTTCTTGTTCTTAGAAATATGATATTTATAGGCTGACCAGTAGTTTGTGAAGGCATTATAAGCTTATGAATTTGTTCCTAAAGGGGCAACTCTCATAAGATTATGTAGCTGGATGCTAAGGATATTGTAAGAAAATCTAATTGTAATCAAGCATGTATGCCTGACATGTATGATTGCATGTTGCAAATCCATTGTTTATGATTTTCTGATAATAAAGAAAACTAATCTTGCATATCTCTTTGTTGTTACTTGTTGTTTCCGTTGTGTAACTCATGTTGCAAGGATTGGACAGATCTCTTTGAGTTCCCTTTTTCCTTGACAACACCAGATTAGATTTACAGTTTTAGTTGTCTGTTATTTTTTAAATTTGGAAATTGTGTACAATAGTACAAATGTCTCTTAGGCGCTAAGGTCTGAAATTTTTATGGTAGGTTTGATATGTTTGCAAAAGACTGTAAATCATGTCAAAAATAGTTACATGTCCAGAAATAAGGCAAATGATTCTTAATATACTACAAGAGTGGACACTGAAACAAGCATAGAAACCTAAGGTCAAGATAACTAGGTGAGTTCCAACCTTACGTTTGTTATACCAATCACTAACAAGACACGGTAAGAGTACATTTATATAACAAAAAGTAAGGATGAAATTGGTCTGTGAGGCTCATGGCCTCCTAAGACTAAAATGTGAAGCAAAATTTGATAAACCTACACCCCTCTCTTCTCCATTAAGTCTGGTCATGATTATTCAACACCTCATCCAAGACAAACCCACCCTCTTCGCTAAATGATGCAGGTAACCCCAGTTGTCTAATCTAAGAGCATCTTGGGATCTTGGCAATCTTGCATCAACCAAAAACATTTATTTTTTGTTTTCTTTCTGCATTCGTCCAGTTTGGATCTTTTGCAGTTGTGATCCTTATAGCGTGTTCGTGGCATCCTATGGAACCTTTTCCTAGGTTTGTGCTTCATTTGGTTATTTCGCGCACGAGATCTCGTAGATTCTTGGCGGGACTATATTGTTCTTTATGTTTTCCGGCCAGTTTGTGTTTTTCCAATCTCTCTAAGGATTTCCTGATCAGCGAAGCTTAATGGCTCATTTCTCGATGATATTATGTTTGTGGCCAACCTACTTGAGGGATCACGATTCTTATTTCTTTCATTGGAAGTAGATCCTGATGATTTGGGTCTTGACCTATAATTTGCAATATGTTTTCTTGTTCTTAGAAATGTGATATTTCTAGGCTGACCTATTGTTTGTGAAGGCATTATAAGCTTATGAATTTGTTCCTAAAGGGGCAACTCTCGTAAGATTATCTTGTTGTAGCTGAATGCTAAGGATATTGTAAGAAATTCTTGACAATGCTAAGGATATTGTAAGAAATTCTAATTGTAATCAAACATGTATACCTGACATGTATGATTGCATGTTGCAAATCCATTGTTTATGATTTTCTGATAATAAAGAAAACTAATCTTGCATATCTCTTTGTTGTTACTTGTTGTTTCCGTTGTGTAACTCATGTTGTAAGGATTGGACAGATCTCTTTGAGTTCCCTTTTTCCTTGACAACACCATATTAGATTTACAGTTTTAGTTGTCTGTTATTTTTTAAATTTGGAAATTGTGTACAATAGTACAAATGTCTCTTAGGCACTAAGATCTGAAATTTTTATGGTAGGTTTGAGATGTTTGCAAAAGACTGTAAATCATGTCAAAAATAGTTACATGTCCATAAATAAGACAAATGATTCTTAATATACTACAAGAGTGGACACTGAAACAAGCATAGAAACCTAAGGTCAAGATAACTAGGTGAGTTCCAACCTTACTTTTGTTATACCAATGATTGACAAGACACGGCAAGACTACATTTATATAACAAAAAGTAAGGATGAAATTGGTCTGTGAGGCTCATGACCTCCTAAGACTATAAAATGTGAAGCAAAATTTGACAAACCTACACCCATGTCTTCTCCATTAAGTCTAGTCACGATTATTCAAAGCCTCATCCAAGACAAACCCACCCTCTTTGCTAAATGATGCAAGAAACCCCGGGTGTCTAATGCAGGAGCATCTTGAGATCTTGGCAATCTTGCATCAACCAAAAACATTTATTTTTTATTTTCTTTATGCATTCGCCCAGTTTGGATCTTTTGCAATTGTGATCCTTATAGCGTGTTCGTGGCATCCTATGGAACCTTTTCCTAGGTTTGTGCTTCATTTGGTTACTTCGTGCACGAGATCTCGTAGATTCTTTGTGGGACTATATTGTTCTTTATGTTTTCCAACTAGTTTGTGTTTTTCAAATCTCTCTAAAGATTTCCTGATCAGCAAAGCTTAATGGCTCATTTCTCGATGATATTACATTTGTGGCCAACCTACTTGAGGGATCACGATTCTTATTACTTTCATTAGAACTAGATCCTAATAATTTGGGTCTTGACCTATAATTTGCAATATGTTTTCCTGTTCTTAGAAATGTGATACTTCTAGGTCGCCCTGTTGTTTGTGAAGGCTTTATAAGCTTATGAATTCGTTCCTAAAGGGGCAACTCTCATAAGATTATCTTGTTGTAGCTGAATGCTAAAGATATTATAAGAAATTCTAATTGTAATCAAGCATGTATGCCTGATATGTATGATTGCATGTTGCAGATCCATTGTATATGATTTTCTGATAATAAAGAAGACTAATGTTGCATATCTCTTTGTTGTTACTTGTTGTTTCCGTTGTGCGACTCATGTTGCAAGGATTGGACAGATCTCTTTGAGTTCCCTCTATCCTTGAAAACACCAAATTAGATTTACGGTTTTAGTTGTCTGTTATTTTTTAAATTTGGAAATTGTGTACAATAGTACAAATGTCTCTTAGGAGCTAAGGTCTGAAATTTTTATGGTAGGTTTGAGATGTTTGCAAAAGACTGTAAATCATGTAAAAAATAGTTAAATGTCCAGAAATAAGGCAAATGATTCTTAATATACTACAAGAGTGGACACTGAAACAAGCATAGAAACCTAAGGTCAAGATAACTAGGTGAGTTCCAACCTTACTTTTGTTATACCAATCACTGACAAGACACGGTAAGAGTACATTTATATAACAAAAAATAAGGATGAAATTGGTATGTGAGGCTCATGGCCTCCTAAGACTATAAAATGTGAAGCAAAAATTGATAAACCTACACCCGTCTTCTCCATTAAGTCTGGTCACGATTATTCAAAGCTTCATCCAAGACAAACCCACCCTCTTTGCTAAATGATGGATCCCCATCGGCTGCAATCCATTTTGAATACGGATCAATATAACCAAGGTCAACTGGTTGATAATCTTCAACACTCGCTGAGTAGCAACGACGATTACATAAGTTCTCAACTTACTAGAATATGCTAAAAAGTTAAAAACTATAGAATTATTGAAAAATCATAAATTGGAAAGTTTCCAACCTCCAACTGTTGTTGGCTCAAGCGGTCACATTTCTAAGAATTTGAAGAACTCTTGCAAGTAGAACTACATGGCTGGGTTAAAAAATGCATCACCATCTAATGAAGTGATTTCGCAACTTGGTCATTGTAGTCCAACCATCGCATTAGCATTAGATTAACCACAAGCTAAAATTATTAATAGACAAATAATGTAATTAAATTTTTCAATAGGCAATACTGTATGCATGTCACTGCATCCTAGTTTTTCGATCACATATTTACTGTTATGTTATCTTTGCCCTATAAGCCTGAAGTTTTTTCCCTACACTCTTAAGTTAGTAAAATAAACAAAAGACAAAAATGAAAAAAACAAGCATGTAAGGAAAAATCTGTGGGCTTACTAAAAACCCACGATTTACATCCTGCAGTGTTTTGGAAGCGGTGTCATTCTGATTCAGCACATTGCCAGGTCTAGGTGCTGTTTGTTTGCATTTACTCATCTTTTGGCAGGTCTTGCTACTTGAACACAAGCTCCCTTAATGGTGTACAAACGACCAACGATGACCCCAATTTTGTGTTTGACACCCTAAACTAATATTTCAATGCCAAACAAAAATTTGATGGATAATACAACCTTTTTGACTTCTGAATGTAACAAAATCAATTCTTATCTTTTTAGTACCTTTGCATTCCCAACTTAAAGTTTATAACACTCAAAAGAACTAATATGAACCTCGCACTAGAAAGCCAATGCTGCCACCTTGCCCTTAATTTATCGAATAGGAATGTTTCAGAATATTTATCTGCACACTTCAAAAAAGTTTAAATCCACAACTGATAAAATCATCAAAAGACAAACACCACATCATAAGTAAGTTTTAGAACTGCTCCATAAGCAATCAGCATCATACTGAGCAAATCAAAAACTGCCAGAAGCCTCAAAAAAAAAATCTTCACATCGGGCTACAAAAAATAAGCTACCTAAAGCTTCTCAACAGCTTTCTCTGTTATTTGCCCTGGGAAGCACTCAATCCGTTGGATGGGAAAACTATATTGCCTGCAACAAATTATCAATCTGCAAGCCGACAATTGACAGGAATTCAATCCCCATGAGACTTGCAAGGACTCTGATGGCATTATTTCTGTTCAATATATTTTACATTGATTGACCTTTTGCTGGGAATAATTTGTAGGAAGCCTTGCAAGATCCAAGAAGTACCCTAGAGAAGATTCTCTGATAAGAATCCTTCAAATTAATTAGCATTATAAGGAAAAAAGTTAAAATTCTTTCTCCTTCCATCATTACTGGCTCTAATATCAGTTGTTGGAATCTGAAAGCATACAAATTTCAGAAATTGAAAAAGGGCTATATTATAATAGTAATGATCATGTCCTGATGAAAATACGTTGAAAAATAAATAAACTTACATAGGGCTTCTTTTTTCTTGTGCATTAACCACTCAAGTGCCTACCATCCACTACCCACTAACAAAACAACCACTAACATTAACTAGAATAACTTAAGGTAGTAAAACATTAACAACAACCTCAAAGAGGTTGTGCTCGAACAATGGCAAGGCCACAGGTTTCTCAAGATGGAGATCCAAGTTCAAATTCCCATAAGTGACATCTAAAAGTGGAAATCCAAAAGTCAATTTCAAGCAGTGACTCTAGGACTTCATTTTAAGCCTCTAATTTAGCTAATAAATTAAATAATGTGAATGTTTTGTGTTAGTGGAAAAGGTTTCCCTTGTGTTCTCCACCAGTATGGGCCAGGCTAAAATTCCCATCTTACCAATTTAAAAAAAAACACAACACAAACACCTTTTGGAACAGAAAATCCTACACATTGCAGTGGTAGAAGGCCTTTGAAACATGGGTATAATACTATAAAGGACTGGAGCCTCAATAGCAGGGAATTTTGTTAAAAATCTTAAAAGCCAAGTTCAGGAAGGGATGGTGAGGGATTGCATTCAGTTCAATTCTTTCTACTTAGGAAGATTTTTCACTGTAGATACCTCTAAGGATGATGGTATGGAGGAACAGATGTGTTCCTGGTTGAGGTCAGTATGTAGACGAAATTTAACAGCTGAAAATTACTTCCTTTTCTGTCTCAAAGCAAGCATACAAGGATATTGTGCACTTTTGCCAAGATTTGGAATAATATCTTGTTAATCTTTACATAATCCTTCAGCATGGCGGTCTGGAAATTTCCACCTGATACACCATACCATCATTGTCACTGATGAAGGTAGACAATGCATCTCAACACACCATCCCAGAACCAAGGGTAATTGTTGCTGGAGGAGAAGGTAGGTGCTCCTGGACCATTAAGTTATTGAGACTGTTGGAGGTTTTGAATGTAGTTATGTATGCATTTTTGTATCTAGTTAGATATAGATTTCAGCCGTAAGAATTCCTCTTTAAATAAAAATCACCCTATAGAACTGACATTAACCTATAGAAACAATAACAAAATTTGGTGATTTTTTTTCTAGCTCCATACATTTTTCAAAGATATTATAGTCTATGACTCTATATAACTTGAAGCTGTGCAGTAGACAACAGAAATATCTTATGTGTCATCTCTCCAGCCTTCCAAAGAGAGATTATATCTCATCTCATAAAGAAAATTTTATAACAGACAGCATATATTCAAGATATCCTACTAATAATGTAAAGACTTGTTCATTCTGATAGCTGCTTAAAAAGGAGACCGTGGATGCACTGAATGAAATTCATTCATTCCAGCTGCAGAGATGATTGAGTGACATCTCGAAAATGGCATATTCCGAGTACTCATTGCTTGTATGTAAAACTACCAGATTGATAAAACTTGTGCCCATCCCAAAGCAACTATCTTCCATGGGCTTGAGCCTTCGCCAAATGTATTTAACGAGTAAAAAGGCCAATTTAATTTCTATCATAATCATTTGGTCATAGCGGTGGAGAATACCTCATTAGCTGAGCTGAATATCAATAAACATAACAGAAGAAACAGGCACTCTTGACAGAAATTTGTACTAGTGCGGGAATATTTACAGTTTCATTCCTTTAAGTGGTCAATGAAAAGGGTACGGAGGTGAAAAAGAATCTCAACTCAAAATGGAGAAATAAGTGATAATTTCTGTCATAATCATTTGGTCATAGCGGTGGAGAATACCTCATTAACTGAGCTAAATATCAATAAACATAACAGAAGAAACAGGCACTCTCGACAGAAATTTGTACTAGTGCGGGAATATTTACAGTTTCATTCCTTTAAGTGGTCAAAGAAAAAGCTACGGAGAGATGAAAAAGAATCTCAACTCAAAATGGAAAAATGAGTGATGAGGTGAAGTGATGAGGTGAGTATTAGCTCAGCCAACTCCCATAATTTCCAAGGTTCAAACTGTCACACCCGCCATAATATCGTCTCGTCCATGCCTAAAAGAAGGAGAAAATAAATTAAATCAAACATGCATTGGTGATCAGAAAATTTCAAAATTGTCTTATTTACAAGACATCAGTGTTTGGCCGCCAGCCACACAAGGTGTTGATCTCACTCTTTCCCTTGACAAGCAACCTTTAAAAGTTTTAACAAAACTTTTAGACAGAACAATTTCCAACAGCTGCGTTTGATGAAGAGGCATGTGGCTAAAGCAGCGATTTTAAAGGTGCAATTATCTCTAATGTAGAAATCCTTATTAAGGAATCATTCATAAAGGCAGCGACTCGTGATAAGATAATTAATAAGAGGCAATTAGTTCTGAAGAGAGGCATTCTTTGGAAGGTGAAGGGGTGTGACTCCTTATCCTTAGAAGGTATAAGGAGGAGGACCAATGCATTAGGAGAGGCATCAAGGAGGATCAGATCTGATGTTACATTTGTCTAATATATATTCTCATATTTATTTTAATATAGTTAGCAAGAAGAATTACTAAACTATCTACTATTCAATTGTTGATTTAACTAATTTGTTCTCTCACAAGCAATCATGTACAGTTTAGTAAGGAAACACAGATGGGAGAGCAGATACGGGCTCCCGCTCAAAGTAGGCCACCCCAATGTTGGATGGAGAGAGATTCCTGCCACTTGGGGTGTTCTATCATGCCCTTGGGCTTAGTTGTGGCAAATGTTCTGGGCGCCCTATCATGTGTTCCTTTCTAAACCCTACGATGGTTGGTTGTTGGAAGTGAAATTAAAGAATATAATTATATAAGCAATCATATATGGGTTAGTAAGGAGACAGGGTTGGGAGAGCAGATACGGGTTCCCCCTCTAAGTAGGGCGGCCACACCAATGTTGGATGAAGCGAGATTCCTGCCACTTGGGGCCAAGGGGTGTCTTACCACGCCCTTGGGCTTAGTTGTGGCAAATGTTCCGGGAGCCTACTGTGCACTCCTCTCCAATCCCTACTATGGTTGATTATTGGAAATGAAGCTATAGATTTAACTTTTTAAGTACATGATATTAATTATCTATTTACTTTAGAAAATTAAATATATATAATATGATTTAATTATAGAACATTATTTGTAAAACAAATTATGTCGTGGAATTGTTACTTTGGGCAAAATCGGATATAATCCACCTAGGGGACATTACAAAAAGTTGGACAATTTAGGAAACAGGTGCAAGTAAGACATTCTCGAAATTTAAAAATAGCCATATATCCTAAACATGAAAGAGCACACACAGAGCAGAAACTGTTTGATTCGCTCCTCTTGAAAAGGTGAGAGAACTGTAAAATTCAAGTTAAAAAGGTGTCATTGTTCAATGCATGCCCAAAACTGTGTTTGCACTCAGGCTTTGCTGATTATAGAAATCGTATTTTCATTTATGATCAATGCCAGAGGCCAAAAAAAAAAGGTTTGCATCAACCTTGTCCTAGTTTTCTAACTGTTTTTTTTAAATGTGTGGAGGAGCCATTATCATCCCCCCTAGACCAACAAAACAAAGGCCCATCCCCCCTAGACTAACAAAACAAAGGCCATTGAATCTACAATTTCTGGTAGATGAGGCATCTTCACAACATGCTTCCAAATTCCAGCACATAAACTAACAAAACTTTTCCACCCAACACACCCATGTTGATAAACTAAACTTCCCAGCTAAAGGCAAGATACAAATTACAAAATGTAAATATCAAATTCCAGAAAGGATTCAATACACATAGCAATTATTATTGTGCCAAATTTGACTCAACCCATCATTTATTTTATAAATAAAAAGCTAAATTTGGTTGTAAAGTTGGTAAGAAAAGTTATAATAAGACATTAAATTAGATTAGTCCCATGCCATATTAACTTGCTTCACATGTCCATGACTTTAATTTCGCCTGGGAATGAAATCTATATCAGCTGCTGATTTAAATTGACACAAGGATCGGCAATATTATGAATATCAGTTTGGAAGTTGGTAGAACCATCATATACACAGTGTTTATCGAGTGTCATTGACCAGATAGCAATCTAATTTCCTGTTCTTCAAGCTCTATTCTAACAATGAGCAACTTTGCAACCTCTGGGTGCTCTTCTCAAGATCTCTTAAATTACTGTGGATAAATATCTCTAATGAGGCAAGTTAAAAATTCCCAAGTTGTGGGTATGGATGCTTTGTATAAAATTCCATCTCTAGTTTTTAATATTTTCTTATTGTTCTTTACTGTACTCTGTTACCTAAAATTTTATTCTTTTTCAATGTTGAATACAAGGAATTACCTTTCACAAGATTCTTAGTAAATTCGGTAAACTTAACACAACTCAAAAGGCAAAGTTCTGTAGACATATCAAAGAAAACAAGAAAGGAAACGCTGAAGTAACAGAATTTGAAATGAGAAAACTAACTTAAAATAACACATATTCTACAAAACTCTTACCAGTCACGGCATATGAAACACTATTGATGCAAGTATTGGTTGTGGAATAATTTCTCGCAAAGTGCTTCTCTTCAACCTCTATTGCAATTTCTTAGAAGCCCTAACCCAAACCTTAACCTTAACCCTGGATTGTCTCATTCTCAACATTCCCTGTGTCATCCAGTATTAAGATACCATTAACCCACCTACATTTCCCCACTAGGTTTTGTCAAGTAAAATGCTCAGGTAGCTAAAACCTTGCGCAGTTGATGAGATCATGAGAACTTTGGGAGCTCCCTACAATTTTATCCAAAGAAAAAATAAAAACAAAATTGCACGATCTTTTACAATTATATTAACATAAATATATAAAATTCATGATGCCCTATAAATTTTATCCATGAATGAAAAACAGAATTAGATACTGACCTAATCACAGCAAAAGCACAAATAAGGACGCTCTAGGATTTTATGAGGCAAAGATTATCTGACCAGCAGCACATAGTTGAGTCTTACCAACGTACAGAGTCTACAGCCTGTTAGCAGAAATGAAATTACACGCTACCAATGTCCTCTATTTTTTCAATCATGGAAAAAATCATTCATCCATTGTTCTGAGTGTTTCATACACCAAACTTGTGTGTGGTGTAGAAATTTCAATGGAAATTTTAAGGTGAATGCTATGACAAGCATTTTATAAGCAGAATTCATCTGTGAAACTTCTAACAAACACACACATTCCCTTATTTATTGCGTAGTCCATTATTCTAGTACTTCTTTCACAAATAATTCTGAATACACCATAAGTTCATAATACCTTATGGTGATTTTAGAAAGGTCCCCTTACTATGAAAAAAATCAAATGCACAAAAACATGAGTTGAATACTCATCCTTTTGGTTAAATATTGCCCCTTAAATAATGCCTGATGCAATCGTGTGAAATACCTCCTTCCATCAACCACAAGAGTAAGTCATGAGCATTAAAAGGTAAACTAGTCTAATACTGTGAAGTGCACATTCAAGTTTAAATTTTTTGTTAGTAGAGGGAGCCACCAGATGCTTCCCATACAAATACAACCAGAACAAGATACAGATTGAAATGGTTGAAAAAACAGCAATCGCACACTTTCTACTCTTTTGCTGTTTAACATATTTTGTAATGTGAGTCATGAGTCAATTCCCTTGGCTTTGATACTAGCTTCAGAAAAAAAGGATGCATGCAAAAAATAGCGCACACAATGGAACACAAATATTAAATACTACAATCTTTCAAAACTGCAATTTAGACCACAAACAAAACAGAAAGCTTTATTAAGATAAGTTTCCAACAACCAGAAGTGTGGTTATGGTGTGCAGAAGAAAAATCAGTGCTCATCTCCGACACAAGCATAAGCCTCAATTTACTCGTCATAGGAAGCACAGCGCCTTGCAATCAACAAACTATTTCTATAAAATGTAAAAATATATACCTAATTATTGTACGTATAATCACACTTCCATGTTAGGGCCCATAAATATCTTCACCATGTTTCTGTTCTTGTTCTTGAAATGCATTATCTTCAAATATCAGAAAAATGCTCGGCTGCCATAAAAAACTCTAGAGCCTCCATTTCTCCCAGATTGCACGTTCTTCTGATCTGATCCAGACTTAGTGGAATCATCAGAACCCTTATTCTCAATGTCCATTGGAAGCTTCATCTTTGCCAATGACTCGGTGAACTGCTGCATGCTCTTCATATACATATCAACTATTTGCTGCTGCACCACAGTCTGTTCAGGTTCAAGATTTATACTTACAAGAGGATTTGTGAATGGCATCGCCATTCCCTCTTCAGAAACCTTTGGTTGACTACTAGAAGCTGCAACTCCTTTCACTGAATCCTTAGAAGGCAAGTTTTCCTTGCTCAAGTTATGGCCAATACCATTTAGAGAAGTTCCATTAGAAGGACTTTCAATTCCAAGGAACCTGGAGGATTCCAGACCAGAGCCACCCTTCTGAATAATGAAGTCACGAGGGCACTGTCCTTCACTTGAGCTGCTTGTAGTAGAGCTGACAACATGGAAAGACGACTTCTCTGCATCTGGATCAGTGCCATCATATGAATTATCAACATTAGCAGTAACAGTTAAAGAATCTGCACATTTCTCAGCTGTCACATTGGGTGCCATTTCATAGTCACCTTCTGTTGAGGGAAAAGTACCCAATTGTGAAAATGACGCTCTACAGTATTCACTTTCATTTTGATCAGCTATCTTTGCAGAGTTATCAGGTTTCAGATCATCTGAGGCCATTTTGATGTATTCAGAAACCATTTGATTATTTTCGCTAGCAATTTGCAGGTCAGGGAACTCAATGTCACTGTAATTGGTAGATTCAGAATTCTCCATTCCATGACCCAGTAAAACGGCTTCTGAACTTATAGCAGATGAAGACAATGCCAAGTTTGCTTCATCAATTGATTGACTGTGATATTCTGAGGGTACTGATCCATGATAAGAGAGAGTTAACTGAACTATGCCAGCAGGAGAATGAAAAAGGTCGGTTGAAGACAATGTAAAATCCTGAGTCACTTTTCCCTTGCCTACAACAGTAGCCAAGGGCACCAAGGCAAAACCCAACAACTGGTCTTCTAAGTAATTCCTTGCACGGCTTAGCATCCATGCCTCACATTTCAGAGATGTATCTGCATGATTGTTGACTTTGAGCTGCAAACACTCATTGAATACCGGATTCCGTCCTCCTCCAGTAGCTATTTTAGTTGAGATTGCCCCCTCCGGCTTGCTGGTAAGAGACAACTTAGCATACACATCCTGCTTGTCATAGATACAGATATTGTGAATATCTCTGGCATGGTGTACGTAGACATCCAGAATGCCTACAAAAGCTTGCCTCTGCCCCTCCTCACTTTCATCCCCTCCCAAAGCAAAATTGTGTTTCCCGTTTTCCCTACTATTCTCAGGATTCTGGCACCCATCATGTTGTGTAGGACCAAAACTAGACCCATTGTGACTATAATCTGCTGGTCTACCTCTGTGGGAATTGACACTAAGTGGAGACTCCACGCAAGAAGACGAATATCCGGTAGAAGTTTGTCGGTAGGAGTCCATGATGTTCTATCTTTTACTCACCGTCCACTGCAATCAAAGAAGAAGTGACTGGAGGAACAAGAGACTGAAACCCAAGAATTCTTTAAAACTGATGAGTTTGAGGATTCATATGGCTAAATTAGGACAAATACGCAACCGTGCAACAAAAAACCAGTGGAGAAAGGGCATGCCCAAACTTAATTAAACTTCCAAACCACTGAATTCCCAACACTAACTTTTCAGCAGAATAAATCCAACAGACATCCTACTGATGGGTCACAAAGAGTATTCCTACATGTCAATCCAGGCTATCTGTACGCAACTTATTTACAAAAGCTCAAATAGAAACTAGTTTGGAAACTGAAAACCTTCACAACAAAAGTGAATTTGAACAAAATCTTCAAACACAAAACAACAGCCTACATACCTGACTTCAAGTTGAGCTCCTAATCAGTAGCTGTAGAGAACAATGAACTTGTTCAAATGGCACTGATTATTCTTTAATACTTACTAAATTGAATGCAGACAACACCAAGCGTTCAAAGAATGCTGCATGCTCAACCCTACATAAAACAAAAAACAGAAAAGCAAAAAAGCAAAAGTTTGCAAAGTCAGACCTCTTCGTTCGCAAAACCCTCTTTAAATTGACGAAGTATGAAGCCCATGAGCCACAATACGGTCCAAAACTCCTCTTATCCGCACAAGTATTTATCATCACAGGCACATTAAACTGCGACAATTATTAACCCATCACTGTTTTTTACCTTTCAAGATTTAACTCACCATAACCTTTTAACTCACCATAACCTTTCTCTCCAAAATTTCATGAGCAACGGGAAAATTTTATAATTTCTTTTCCAAAAAAAATGTCTTTAGAGAGAGGAAATAAAGTTGTGGAGGAAACAAATTTTAGATGGATGAGTAAATAATTATTTTAAATTTATAATTTAGTTTAAGAAAAAATAAAAAAGGAAAGTTTTTAGAGAGAGGAAATGAAGTCTTGGAGGAAACAAAATCTTAAAAAGATGAGCAAATAATCATTCTAAATTTATAATTTATTTTTAAAAAAGCCTTTAGAAACAGGAAATGAAGTCTTGGAGGAAACAAAATTTTAGATAGATGAGCAAATAATCATTCTCTTATCATATAAGCCTTGGACCAAACAAAATATTATGTTAACCAACATGAGACAAAACATTAAAACATTAAATTGATAAGCAAATGTGTATTCTCTTGAGAGAATAAATGAATGAAGGAATTTTAAAGAAGTCCACAAGACTTAAGGGACCAAAAGAGATTAAAGTTGTGGAGAAAACAAAACATTTAAGTTGATAAGCAAATGGGCATTCTCTTGAAAATGAGAAAGAAGTCTTGGATGAACCAAAATGGTGAATTTGATGAGCAAATGGGCATTCTCTTGAAAGGAAACATCAAATAGGTGAACCAAAATGGTAAATTTGATGAGCAAATGGGCATTCTCTTGAAAGGAAAAGGAAACCTCAAATAAGTGAACGCATAGACATTCACCTCACTACGTCTTCAAATAATAACAAAGAAATAGAGATTTTTGTTGTAAATAAATTTCACATGTCTATGCAAAGAAAATCCATTAAGAAAAAGAAACATTATCTTGATTAATTTAATTATATTTATGATCATTCACAAAAGGCATACATTTCACACCACTTTCATTAAATTGATACATGCTTTAAAAAGTAGAAAAATAAAGAATATATTTTACATAATAAAAACAATTGAATCTCATAAGCTTAATAACATTCCTAATTACAAGCTCACACAGGTAGTGGAGTTGGTTTGAGGCTGTTGGTGGACGACTCATAGTCTTTCGACTCTCACCCCATTTGAAAAAACATTCCTAACTACAATTCCAAGAAAATAAGATTGAGAAACCAAAAGAAATCATCATCAAACTTCTTAGTCTTTTATCAACAAAAATCTTGATTAAAAGGATGATGTTTACTGTACCATAAACCATCCTTAACCTAGTTAGTGAAACATTATAATTCTTCTATTTTATTCCATTCTATTCTAAAATTCTCTGACAAAGCTTGATTTTAAAAATCCACTCTACACAAGAATTTAGTTTTAAAAAATCGCACAAAAAATACCTGTCCCGTCAACTGTCACAATCCACAGAACTTACCGACTCTTGCCTTCCGCGGAAAGTCCGAGATAAACATTGACGAAAAAATACTTAAAGCTAACGCTAACAGGACCAAAAAAATTTACGCAAATCCCGTCACAGGCAGCACCGATCCCGTACACAAAGACGGCAAATGGCGCAATTAATCAAATCCAGCGGTGTGTAAGGCAGAAATTAAGTACCAGAAACAATCTAGGTACGTAAATGCTCAAATTTTGAACTTGAAACCCTAGCCCGTAAATTCAATGGAACTTAACGGGAAAAAATATATAAATAGTATATATCATAATTGTCTGAAAGCACATTCTGCGATAAGAATTTTCTTGTTTTTCCCTGCTGCTTTTTGGCTGATGTGATGGCTAAAACGGGAGTGATAATCAATTTGTGCAGTAGCAAAAACGGTATAAAAAACTTTCGTAACCTGTGAGCGTCAGGATTCGAACCCGGGACCCACGAGAGTCCTTCCAGTCTTTTCCAGCTCGAGAAAATTTTGCACCACCGGGGCCCACTACTACCGGCAGTAACCGGTCACCTTGTCAATTTTGCCTGCCCGTTCCCGCCAGCTGTCCTGCCTGAGTCCGTAAATTTTGTCGTCGTATTTGACCCGGTGTATGTGCTTTTAATCTATTTATGATGATGTATATGACCGCCACGTGTTGTAGACTATTGACATGGCCCATAGGAAATTTGGATAGTACCTTATAATGAAACAAATTGGACTAGTGATTATTTTGAGTTGATTGTAATTGATGTGGTTTGAGTTGCTGATTTAGATCTTTTTGGATTGAAATTTTTATCAATTTTAAAAATTTTGATTTTTGTCTAGATTTGAAAGAGGTAGTTCAGCTTTATTGGGTTCTAATGGAAATTGAGTATTTTATATTTAGTTTTTATTTATTTTAATTCAAAAGAAGCAAGGATATTGATGATTTGATGGGTAATTGAATGAATGATGTAAAGTTATTTAAAAGTATTTGCACATGGAAAGAAGAGATAATGCTCAAAATTGTCTCATCATATTATTTCTTCCATGTGACGGTCATATTACATTGGCTATGGATAGTAATCTATCTAGCTAGGCCATGTGGGGTCGTTTTAATATTGAAAATTAGTCCTTGAGTATTGTGTATTTTGTATACCTTTAATGGCACACGTTGAAAGAGTGCACAAGTTTAAATGGAGGCTTCAATGTGATTGAGGTGACATTTAACAAACATGATCATGTCTCGATATGATGGATTATCAAGGAGAGAGTGGCGTGGTTTTTAATATTGGCCCCTCTGACCCTAATATAGGCTACCAAAAAGAACGCATTGTGTGGTACATTTGTCATACCCATTGGAGTGGATTAGAAAATGCTATTAAGAGGCTTGATAGAGTAATGATTCCCTCTAGTTGTAATTTACATGTTTAGTTTATATATTATGTTGATGAAGCCTCTACAAAATATTAATCTTTCTAAGTACTTTATAACTCGTCTTTAAATTAAGTAGGGTTTTAAGAAAACAAAGATTTAAACACATAATTCTTTAATAGGCCCTGTGGGGTCTTTTTGATATTGAGAATCAGTCATTGAGCATTGTGAATATTTATGCCTTGAATGACATAAGTTGAAAGAGTACACCTTTTTTTGTGATAGCTTGCAAATGAGTTGACAAGTGTGTAATGCATTTTTATGGAGACTTTAATGTGATTGAGGTGACAACTGACAAACATGGTTATGTCTCGATACGATACATTATCAAGGAGACGGCGCGTGTATTTTTATATTGGTCTCTTTGATCCCTAATATATGCTACCAAAAAGATTACATTGTGTGGTACATATGTTATACTCTTTGTCGCATATTAGAAAATTCTATAAAGAGGCTTGGTAGAGTAATGATTTCCTCTCAATTGTATGATTAGTGTTTAGTTTAGATATCTTTTATTAAAGCCTTTGCAAATATTTTTCTTTCTAAGTTCTTTATAATTCGTCTCTAAATCAAGTAGGGATTCAAGAAAACAAAGGTTTTAAACACAATTCTTTTTAGTATTATGATTTCATTTTACTCAATGGTTCTCAATGGTTTTAAACACTTGTCCATATTGATCTTGAATTTTATCATTCGAGGGGTATATCATTGTAATAATCATGGGTTGTGCAACTCATCCTTCTGTAATTATTCTAGCTCGGGACAATTATGAGTATTGGGAAAAAGGCATCCCAACACATTGGAGGTGGCTCAATCTTTTGTCTCATCTTATGGACTCATCTCTGAGTCATAGATACACTTGAAGAAACCAATTTGTGATAATAAACTAGATAATATAATAGGATTTATTAGTATAAGCATAAGCACAAACATCTTCTCGGAGACCTGCAATCATATCCCAAGAATTAGGTTTCCATGCACAATTTGGACCAAGATTTTAGAGGTCTATGGAGATCCACATAACCCTACATTCCTAGATGATCATGCATAAGATTTCAAATTTGGAGGACCAGTTTAAAGGTTTATCTCTCCTATTTGATGATAATCATGGCATAAATTGTGTTACATCATCTTTTTCTTTAGATCTAGTTCAACGTAAGTTCACACTTAATCCTAGTTTATCACTTTCTATTTTGATTAAGCATGTACTTGATTTAATTATGACATCATCATCTACCAAGGAATCAATGACATAGGATAAGATTTTAGAGACATTGTCAATATACATTTGGATTATTCTTCCATTTGATTCTTAACCAAAATGGGAAGGATTCCTACATTTGTACTTAATTTAATTTTTTCCTAAGTGGACATTTTGTTTGTAGGCATTGGATCATATTTTTTCTTCAAGCATTTACCATTTCTACAAGGCATTACACATTGTGGGGGACTACATAGTCTCTCTCTTTCCTTCTTGGGGGATAGTTGATTGTATATATGTGATGGTTGTAGTCCTTAAGAATATTACTTATTCTTCCATGTTCATCACTTTTTCTCCACTTTTGTTGTATATTTTCTCTCTTTTGAAGGGGGTTTTTTTCCATGTGGTTTTCTCCTTTATTACATTTGTAAGAGATTGCATTGTGATTGGGTACCTAACATAGCCTAGTAGTCAAGACCCATAATAATATCCACATCTTGCATCATTTGCATATTTTTAATACTCCCTAATTGCCCTTATGGGAGCGTGTTGGTGCGAATAAGGTATTTTACCTAACTAGTTCACAAGTAAATCCTATTCACATGTTCTAATTACGTAAAAATAGGTTTTACAAGGACCTGAAACCTCTAACAAAGAGTTTTGAAACAAATATTACAATAAAGTTCAGCATAAACTGTGTCATAGCACCTTAGAGAAAAAGCTCCAACAGCAAAGAGGCAGCTAGCCTAATAGCAAACAAAAAACTAAAAAAGATAGGGACAACAAAAAAAAGACCCAAAACAGGACAATTAAAAAGTCTTCATTAAATCTTGCGCTTGGATCACCATCAGCTGCATATGATCAGCAGGGCTCTTGATCTCATCCAGCTCCTTATCATCCTTGGGTCCCGATTTTCTGGTGCTTGCCCGAGTGCGTTTTCCTGGTCCCATAGTATCCTTCTTCTCTTTCCCATCTTTGTCGCCATTTTTATGTTCCATCTTCTCCAGGATCTTTGCATGCTCTATATTAACCTGAAGGCTAACCAAGCTTTGCTCCCCTATCTTACACATGGTATCTTCCAGTTTGTCCACTTTGTTATGCAGCAGATGAAGTTTACCATCCAAATCCCCTTCCACCGCCCTATCCTCTTTCTCCTTCAATATTTTTTTCCATTTCCCAGACTTTAGCCACCATTTCTACAAAGGCTTCATTGTTAGAGTAGTCTTAGTTTAGCTAATAATTAATTCATTTAATTATTAGTCTATCTACTCTTTGCTTAAGTTATACTTAGGCAGCTTTCTATTTCTTTAGGGTTTCGGTATCCTTTTATAAGGACTCACCGCTTTGTATTTCATTATCGAGATTATTATATTCAGTATTGTTGTTAATAGAAAAAATTTTCTTGCAACATGGATTTCAACTCTCTGGCTTTTTGGCCGCCATAGCTTTCTGTCTTCTCTTCTGTCTTGCTTCTATTCTGTGACAGGTTTGCATGCAGGTGATCTTGGGTAGATTTGCATTTATCAAATCTAACATGGTATCAGAGCTCTCCTGCTGTTCGTTGTTCTGATTTTGTTGAAGCACAAAGGGTTTCAGAAGCTTTTTTGGTGTTTTTTATTAGATCTGGGGGGTCTTTGCTTTTTGAGGCACTTTGGACCAAAATCGACCTCGCGATTGCGTCCAGAAGGCCCCAAAACCCCAGAATCTATATAAAATTTGTCCATTTTGGACAACTTGGCCCCGAGGCAAAAAAAATTTAGTTTCCAGTGCCGTACGGGCACAAAAACCGAGAAAAATTAAAAAAAAAACACAAAAAAACATTATTTTAAATATTTTTTATCGCAGTCTGTGCATTTTTAAAAGCGCAGCCGCTGCGCCGCCGCCGCTCCTCCGTGGCCCGACCAGCGCGCGGCCCGAGCCGCCCTGCTCTTCCCGACCCCCCGGCCGCTCCACCTCTTCAGCGGCCCCCGCCGCCGCTTCCCCGGCGTCCGCAACCGACACCGCCGCCCGGCGGATGTTTTAAGCCCCCGTGGGCCTCCCTTTGAATAGCGGCGGTCACATGGATGACCAGGGGCTCCGCCCCAGCCCCCTGCGCACGCCATGCACCCAGGGGCCGGAGTTTTTTCAGCCCCAGGGGCTTATTTTTGTCTTTTGAGGGCTTTTTGACCCCCCGGGACTGTTTTCGCTCTATCTTGAGCATCCGAGGGTCTTTTTCCGACTTCCATATACCGTCAGAAAGCTCTTTCCGAGCACTTTCTGATGATGGAGGTTGGGTTTTTGGGTTCTGCCATTTCAATAGTATTTTTTTCTTTTGAAGTCCGATGTCTATTTTTTGCCTTTCGGGAGTCATATCTGGCTCATCCGGACTCTGTTTTTGGAAAACCAGATATCGTCGGAAAGCTGGTTTAGTGAACTATTCAGTTGCAGGGGTCTTTTTTTCCAGATTCTACTCCAGGTTTTCTCTCCTCTGAGTTTGGCAGTTTATGCACTATGGTGGATTGCTTGGTTCTACAGGTCCTGGGATCTCTTCTTTTGATTTTCTAGCTCACTCTTCTTTCTGACTTCTGAGCTTGTATGCTTCTTCTGATGCATCTTTTTTCTATAAACGCACTGAGATAAAGTGCCTACTTCTGTATATCTGGGATCTTGTAGACCTTGTGTGTTTTTGTACTCGCACTCAGTTATAAAGTGTCATGGGGGGTTATGATGCTTATGCCATTTTAGGCGCATCCACCTTTGTCAAGTGAGCGTACCTTCCATGACATTAGCCCATGTTATGTGTCGATGACACCGCCCTTTATCCTATGTGTGTACTTCTGTTGCACTGTTGGTGTTCCTGGTTCTTCTTCTGCAGACGTTTCCGGCATTGCATTTCAGTGTTCCTGTCACCTCTCCCAGTTCAGCATTATGGGGGGTTCACCTGTTGGTTCTATTGCTTCCTGGTTCGATTGATCAACTCTTCAGACATTGTCTTCTCTACCTGGTCATGCACTTCAGTGGGGGTTCCAGCAGTCTCTTCTGACAGAGTTTTCAGCTTCATGCTTCGGAGATTCTTCTTGCTCTTTCTTGTTCCTTTCTCTGGGACATCTTTTCCCTAGATTGAAGGCTTAGTTTCCTTCATCTAGTTTTCTTTCTTGTACTTGGGTACCTGATCAGGCCTTGTTGCCGGGACCCATCTTTCCTGCTTTATGCAGTAGTTTAGCTGTTTTGCTTCTCCCTAAGTTACACTTAAGGGGGGGTGTTAGAGTAGTCTTAGTTTAGCTAATAATTAATTCATTTAATTATTAGTCTATCTACTCTTTGCTTAAGTTATACT
>MU228111.1:1155182-1179740 GCA_018584345.1 Thuja plicata
TTAATATTAAATATTAAATGTCATATGATTAATAATAATATAACATATATATTATATTATTATTAATCAACATATATTATATGTATTCTAATGATCATACGACTGAAGATACAAACATTAACACTCCTCTGTATATTTTTCCATTTTCGAGTCCTATTCACATGTTGTGTTTGCTTGCATCCTAAGAATATTCTAGAAGTCTTAATTGTCATAAGATCTTATTTTATCTTGGCATTTACTTATTGTCCTAGGTAATTTAATATACCAAGTTAGTTGTCTCAAGTTATAAGATTGAGACACATGCCATGCTCTTGTTTAATCCTATCACTCAACCTTGTCTATATAACAAAGCCATCATATGAACATTTGTGATGTAGTAAATTCAATATAAATTTAATCCATTGTACCCATAATTAGAGAATATTTTTCTCTTTCTATTCTCTTGTGGAATGCATCCTTTTGTTTTGTAGGTAATTGTAGAGGCTTGGGCCAATTGGTGACTCCTACAAGTAATCCTAAGATTGATATTTTATATTTTATGCCTTGTGGTATTATATGGATAGTGCCAAATAATTTGTGAGGGCTATTTAATACTATTAAAGATATTATTTTTTACCTATGTATCATAATCCTTCTAGGATAAATTGGCCCAACAAAGTCTCATAAGATCCCTAATCCTTAAAAGTGTCAAAATTTGATGTGATAATTTGCTCAAAAAAATTGCACTTGTGAATATTCCATCTAAGCCTCTAAGTAGGCGATGGGTCAATCTAAAACTCATTTCTCAATTTCTCTAACTCTTTATGGTTTTATTGTTGTGGCAATGAGTGCAATGTTGCAAAAAGTACTAGTATGTTTTAATGTAAGGGTGGTAAAAGTGATAATTGTTTGTGTGTTTAAGTGTTGTACCTAGTATGTTATTCTCCTAAGTCCTAGACACTGTTAGGATTAGGTAATACTGAGAGGGGGGTGAATCAGTATTACAACACTTATTAAAACTTTTCAACCAATTAAACGTTAACCATATACATGCAGAAATGAATAGAACATAAGAAAATAACACAGTACTCATAACACCATATTTTTTTGTTGAGGAAACCCTGGACAAGGGAAAACCTTGGTGGGGATGGTACCCACAAGCATGTATTAAAGTATAATGTCCCTATAAGGAGACCTAGCCCTGTTAGGAGATGAATATTACATAGTACATTTCATTGTAAAAGGAATAACAACCCTGTTAAAGGTTCACAACACCCTGTTAGGGGCCAACTGAGCTTGCAACTCTTACAAAGTAATTATGTTTACAAAGTGTTCTCAGTCATGAACAAAACAAGCATCACTAATGCTTAGATAGTTCCTTTATAGTTCATCAATGATCTTTGTCATTCTCTGCTCTTCCATTCGCACATCATATCCAAAAACTCTTCTTTAATTACCACTTCAATCCATCATATATCTTTACCAAAAAAATCTTGCATATATATCTCACAACTTTACAAAGTCGGCTCCCAATACAAATATTACAAATATTATAAAGTCATCTCTTAATACAAATACATTTAGTAAGGAAAATATTAAATGCATAGTCGGCGCTCTTACATAATCAAAGTGTAGGTTATCAACAACCATAATCCAACTCCAATTGTCCCGAGTCCATGTCATACTCTCTCAATCTTCGCTTATGTCCAACTGCTCTGTATCATTGTTCTGATGTTGTATGTCTATCTTCAAATCTCTCTAACTTGTTGTAAACATATCATAAACAAAATCGATCTTAGGTGGAGGTCACATATGTTAGAATTCATCGAATTCATAATCCAAGATCACCTGCAACATAATAACCTGTCATAAAGCAAAGAATGGAGACACAACTCATAATATCCAAGAAATATGAAATGTCATTGAGAGAATTCCTCAGAGTGATTCAATAATTACAAAAGAAGTAGATACTTACAAAGTGATCAATCCTTATAAAGGAGATGAAAACCCTAAGATGGGTGAAGAAATGGGTGAAGAAACCAAGGTTGCATGAATAATTAATAAAAGAATCAATTATTGCATGCCTAAAATTTAGCTTAAGTGAAATAGAGATAAAAGGGACTTAATAATTAAATCAAATAATGATTTAATTAATAAGTGAAAGGTGACTTAATAATTGAATCAATAATGATTTAATTAATAAGTGAAAATACCCTTTTAACTCTAACACCCCCCTCTTAAGATAAACTTAGGGAGAAGCCAAAAAATTAGAAACAGCTACTGAAAGCAGGAAATGGGTCCCGGCAACAAGGCTTGATCAGGTACCCAAGTACAAAAATCTTTGTAAAGAGGAGAAAATGAGAAAACCCAGTGGGAAAAACTCCTCTCCGAAAAGAGATGACGCCTAGTGAAGAATTGAAGAAGCCTCCAAACTAGAGAATGTCCCAGAAGATAGGAACAAAGAAAGAACATGTAGAACACATCTGATGCATGAAACTGCAAACACTGTCAAAGAACTGCTCGGTATGAGTGCCCTCAAACAACACTACTCAAATTAGGATGGAAAACAAGGCAAACATTGAAACTCAAAGATACAGATGGCAAAAATGCCAAGTCTGAAGCCTCCAAAATAGGAACAAAACAAGAGTGTCCATATGGTAAGTGATCCATCTCACCGAAATGCATAGGTACCAGCCACTACATCCGCCTAGTATATAGGAACAAAAACTAAAAACATAGCTCACTCCATCAAACCAAGGAAGCATTAGAACCAACAGTAGATACCCCCCATAATGTTGATAGGGAGAGGTATAACAGATACACTGAGAGACTGCCAAGAATAACAACATGATGAAGAACATACAAGCACCAATAAAGTATGTGTCGAGGATGATCAGTCACTTACACACATGAGGCTAATGTCGTGGAAGGAACACTCACTTGAAAAAGGTTCAGCGACCCCCCCATGGCACTTTATAATATAGTGTGAGTACAATCAGGCACAAAATGTGCAGAATCCCAAACATGCATGATGACACTTAATCTCAGTGCATTTGCAATAAAGCTACAGAAAAAGATGTATACAATATCTAGGAATGACTGAAAGAAAAAGAAACATATGTAACTGCTCTCAAGGAGTCATCCCATGCACATAAAATGATCCCAGGACCTGAAACATCCAAGATATCCACCAGATTGTAAAAATGCAAAAAATTGAATAAAAACTACTTGGAGTAAATTATGGGTGTGAGACCCATACAAGAAGAAGGAGAACAAAACTAGCTTTACGACGCCATGCAGAAGTCAAAAAATGGAGTCCGGAGGAGCAAGATATAGTGACCAGAGCGCAAAATGGAACCCTAACATTGATTAGAAAAAAACCCTGTAAGATGACAAAATCATAACACCAAACCTAAAAAATCAGATCGGCCTCAGAACCAACTTTCCATCGATATCTTGTTTGGCAAAAAATGCCTCTGTTTGCTCAATTTATGAGCAAAAAACCACTATGAGGTAAAAAAACTGAACCTCATGAGACCTTAGCCAAAAAAGACGAAGCCCTGCTAAACTAGTGATGCCTCCAAATTCTGGACTGCCTCCAGATTTTCTGCCAAATTTGGCAGAAAAAAAAAAGTATTATTTTTTTAATGAAAAAAAACAATAAAAACAACAATTGTTTTTTTTCAAAAAATAAAAAAAGCATGTTTTTTTTATTAAAGAAAAAACATAAAAAAAACTTTATAATTTTTTTTAAAAAAGAAAGAGTTATCATTTTCTCTCTCCTCCATGCACGGAAATCGATGTAGCACAGAAATCAAGGCAACACTGAAACCAAGGTGCATGAAAATTGAGGCAAATTTTTGCCTCGTAAAGCATGCCAAGGGCCGTGAGTGCAAAAATAGGGCCCAAAATTCAAACTATGTCCAAATAGGACACGCCTTATATTAAAATTGGGTTTCTTCGACCTTTTGAGCACTTCTGTGATGTCTGTTTATGCTCAAAGTGCTCCAAACAAAAAAATCTCTCCAGATCCACACAAATAGATTTGAAAAGTTGAATAACTCGGCGCTCCAGAAATTCTTCAAAAAACCTAAGAATAAGCTGCTCCAGTAAGGCTCTGATACCATGTTAGAATTCATCGAATTCATAAGCCAAGATCACCTAAAACATAATAACCTGTCACAAAGCAAAGAATGGAGACACAACTCATAATGTCCAAGAAATATGAAATATCATTGAGAGAAGGAATTGAGAGAATTCCCGAGAGTGATTCAATAATTAAAAAAGAAGTAGATACTTACAAAGTGATCAATCCTTATAAAGGAGATCAAAACCCTAAGATGGGTGAAGAAACCAAGGTTGCATGAAGAAACCAAGGTTGCATGAATAATTAATAAAAGAATCAATTATTGCATGCCTAAAGTTTAGCTTAAGTGAAATAGAGATAAAAGGGACTTAATAATTAAATCAAATAATGATTTAATTAATAAGTGAAAGGTGACTTAATAATTAAATCAATAATGATTTAATTAATAAGTGAAAATACCCTTTTACCTCTAACAACATATACCTCATACTATCTTCATCTAAGCTCGCTTGCCCTAATTCATCGATCTCAATCTTTGACACCCAAAATACCTCTGTGTCTTTGCTTCTATACTTAGTCAATTTCAGAGTCATCAAAACTTAACTTTATAAGAATCGATCTGTAACCCAGATGTGTTGCCATAAATGACAACCAAAAAGTGGATCACACCATGCAAAATATATCACTTGCCAACAATCTCTCCCTTTGGCATTGATGGCAACACTTAACAAAAATATTAACTAAATGTTCCAACAAAACTGTCTTTCCTTCTCTATTTTTATTTTCTATTTTCTTCTCTTTCTGTTGATTTTTCTTCTCTTCTCTCCCTTTGAAAAAAATGATAAACATGCATACAAAATATTAAAATCAATGCTTGCTCACCAGTTTCAGAACATCTTGAAAGGAATCTTCTAAGATCTTTACTTCATTACTCCATGACTTCAGTAATAGTTGGCTAATATGAATTAGCCCATTCAATGCAAATGATGTAGTCTCTGCTTCTTTTAACTCTGTAGGCATAGAATTTGTCAATGAGTCTCCAGTCTTCTCCAAGTCTAGAAAGTGTGCTTCAATAATGTATAGCTTAGGAGTGATTAAACTCTTCATCAAATTGAATCTCATAAGCACTCTCCCTTTCTCAATATTCAATACATATAGTTTAGCCAAAATTCTTATCACTTCTTTGTCTAGTTCTGTCACAGATTGTGAAGAGGTCTCACAACTGTCCATCATGCTGTTCAAAGTTGCCCTTTCCTTGGAAATGATGTCTTCAATGTTCTGAACATACCTAATAGGATTCATGCAGTAACTGAATAGCTTTCTTCTATGTACAATGTAACTCTTTACATTAGTAGAAGTGGTCTTCAAAATGCTCAAGTCCCAAGAGATGGACTTGCAAACTTCGGATAGCTTTTTCTCAGAGTAGTTCTTTTATGCCTTCTCCTCTACAATTTTGATCAAGCTCTCATAATATCCATCAAATTCATCAAGTGTTATCTTCAGATTTTCAATATCATCTCTGTGCTAGAAAACAATAGGTATTGGAAGCAATTTGTTCACAGTATCAATTGTTCTGGTTATTACTTTAGCCTTTTTGTCACCTTTTTGCTCTGATCTCTCTTTTACTTTATTAAGTGTAGTAAAAGCTAATTTTACTAGCTCATCTTCATCCATGCCATCAACATCAACATCTGTTAAATTATCTTTCCTTACCAACAATGAAATAGAAGGTGTGATTACCTCAGTTTTAGTCTCAACTTTCTCTTCATGTACTTTATGTCCTTTATCCTGAATTGTTTCACTATGTTCTTTCTTATGCTCTTCTTTCTCTTTCTGTTTAGCTTCCTCAGCAATTGTGTTGTCCATGCTTTCTGAAAATGGTTCCTTCTCATCTTTAGATGTGTCTAGTGATATATGTACACCAGAAACATAGAAATCTGGTTGTGTGTTGTCTTCGCTCTTGTTAGTACTTGCCTCATCTAGTTTTGAACTCTCACCCATTCCTAGATGTGTAGGCAATGTGGTCTTAGGAGGTGTAGTCTCCTTAGTGATAGGATTCATTAGAATTTTCTCCAATGCTTTCTATGTTTCCTCAGTGATCTCATCATACCTTCTTTCCATGATTTTCAGTAGTTTGATCTTAGTTCTCAGTAGGGGTTTCAATTCTTTGAGTATTCTTTCTCTTTCTTGTAAAGATACCACAGGTAGCATGTTGTCAATTTCCTGATTCCTAATTGTATCATCCTCAATCTGTGCTAAGTTTTTTCTTGTCTCCAATATCCCATACAAGTCGTTAGGTATACTTCCTTCAATTTCCAATAGAGTCTTCTTGAAAGTAAGTAAATGATCAATCACAATGTCTTGAATCTTAAGTTTTTCTTAATCTCCATACCTGTCATAGTATCTGTCTATTGTGACTAGTCTACCCTGTTCTATAGCTCTTTGCTTAATCATTTTCATGTCAGGTTTCCATATGTGCTTCTTAGTTTTCTTCTCTTCTATTATTGTGCTCTGTTCTTTAGGTGATGTCTATTTGCTAGATCTGGTGTGTACTCTCAGAGTATCCTTTCCTGCTTGCGATGCCTATTGTGAAGGAGGAGAAGGACTGTCTACCATCACTACCTCAGGAGTGGGAAGGGTTGCAGTGCTAGTGCTTGCCAATCCAGAAGATCGTTCTTCCATTTTCTTTTTCACTTCTTTTAATTCTTCCTCTATCAGTCCTACCTTAATGCCACATTCATGCACAAGGTTATCAACTTTCCTTTTCCTTAGACTTTTGGTCTACTCCTCTCTCACCTTAGCTGATTTCTCCTCATAGGTTCCCCATATTTCTTCAGTTATATCAATTTCAAATGCAAGAACATGTTCAACTTGCATAGTAAGTACCTCTGAACTTACCTCATATCCCATGGGATAACACCATTTCTTCCTTGGTATAACTGCCTCAAGGAATACACAATAAGTTTCAACCATGAAACAGATTGTATCCTTGTATTTCTCAACTATGTCATTAGATAGCATGTATATGTTCTTCATCTACCTTTGTAGCATTTTGATCATGCCAAATAGTTCACCATCAACCCATGTCTTGTTCTGTCTATATTAACTTTGTGAGATTAGAATACTAGTAGGTATCCTAGATTTCCAACCACTAGGGTGCATACCTAGAAATTTATGGTCAATGTGGATAAACATATGTACTAATAGTGAGCAAAATCTAAAGGTCTTTAATCTATCTTTCTTCACTAGTTTTACATTTTCAAGAAATTGTTGTGCCAATACTTCGCATAGGTTATACTTTACATTCTCTTTCACCATTCTCCATGCCATCATGATCACTCTTGTAGATACTGAGTTAGGTCTAGTGTTGTAGTAGAATTTATATCCAAGTATCATAGCAATTAGCCTTACATCTTGCTGAAAGATGTCATTTACAGTCATTGCTCGCCTGTCCCATTTTGAGTGTGTTAGGGTTTCAACTTGTTTCTTTACATGTTTCTCTGCAACAGGAGTGATTCCGATATTGTCCAATCCTATAATTTCATGAATTAACTCACTGCAAATCTTTACTGGCTGCTCACCTATCCAAATGAATTGATCATGTACTCTTCTCAATAATATCTTGAACCATTCATCTTCGTTGAATTCACACAAATCCAGAATTTTCATGAAACTCAACTGATCAATGTGTTTGTATTCATCTTTCATGATTCCATTATCAGTCATATTCTCCATCTTAGTTGACATCTCATCAATTCCCAGTATATCACACTTACAGTGAATGTAAGCCCTAATATATTCTATGTGTAAAACTCTGGGAGGTGTTCGAGAAAAGGCTCCTTCAGGGTCTTCTTCACAAGACTTGAACGGATGTTTCTTAAACTTATACCTAGGTTGATCTACAACATCATAAACAACAGGTGCATCCATAGCTAGATGATGTAAATACCTCTTTCACGTTGAATTTTGAGCTTCCGCTTCAATCGATCACGCACGGAAAATGTAGGGTAGACTGAATCTTTCTGCTCTCTTATCTCCTTAGGTCACTCTTCGTCGAATGGTAGGAAAATAGATCTTCATATGGTGCTTTATACAATGTTTAAGTTATAAAATTTCACTTTACTCAATACTTTCCAGTCGTCTGTTAGATCTCACAAACAAAATATATGTGTCGGCTAATATTGCTCTCTTAGCTGTATACTCCATGATGTCGGCCATGTTCATACCTAAGCTCACCTGAAATCAATCCATGATTTACGGGGTGGTATATATTATGATGTCTTTATCCAATGCTCCCCCTAAGGCCATGATCGGCCAATTAGGTCGATTATGTTTAACTACCATCAGGTGAAGATCCAGTAGCATCTACTGACTCTTCCTGAACTGATGTCTCACTTGTTTATTTGATCTTCCATATCTTACCACTGTTGTTATATTCTACTTTCTTAAAACAACTTTCAAAATCATTCTTCGAATCTTCAACACTCTTACCAATATCATTTCCATTCTTCTATGTATTCATAGGAGGTGGTACTCTTCTGTTGTCTGCTCTATTATACCTGCAAAACTTTGCTATATGACCTGGATTATTGAATTTGTAACATATAGGAGGTCTTCTTTCCTAATTAATTTGCAGCTTAAAGTACTTCGCAATGTTTCCAATGTTATTACATTTGTAGCATGTAGATTTCACTATAGGTTCTCTTCCATTGTCTTGTCTATATCCAAATTGACTAGGTTTTTTGCATTCTTCTTTCTTGTGCCCATATCCATTACAATTAAAATAATAGCTAGAAAAGGTTTTAAAAGGGGTATTACCTCTGCAGTCTCTTTTCATGTGTCCAAACCTATTACATCTAAAGCATCTACCTCTGAAAGGTCTGATCTACTCTCTAGGTTCTTCTATAGTAGGTTTTTCAATATTAATCTTTGTATCAAATTTATCTTCCTGATTCTTTGAGCATTCGGCTTCATTGAAGCCAATACCAGTCATATCACCTTTAGGTTTCTATTTGTCTCTCTGTTCATTAATCAAATCACTGCTGGTGTGAAATTTCTTAATGTGTTTCTTTGCTTCAACAAGTTCACCTTTTATAATCTAATTGTATCTCTCTATTTCTAGATACTTGTTCTTGTAGTTTTCAGCCTCATTCTTCATTTGTTCTAATGCACTGTTTAAAGTTTCTTCAATCTTCCTTTTAGAATTCATCTGTAACTGAATCTCTTTATTCATAGCTTCATTCTCAATTTTTAGAGTTTCATTTTCTTCTTCAAGTAGCTTTATCTGATCTGAATTTTCTTTGTCTGAATCTTCTTTAATCTGAACCACAAGATCTTGTCTTTGACTTCTAGAAAGTTCAAGCTGATCTCTGAGTTTCTTTATAAATTTCTCATCTCTTCGCATGTTGAATCTTAATTCTCCATTTTCTGCTTTTGTTTTGTCAAGGTCTTCAAGTGTAGCTTCAAAGTTCTCCTGTAGATTATTTGAATCCATTATGATCTCCCTTAAGTTGTTAGACTTTCTCTCCAAGGGCCAGAAGCTCTGATACCAATTGTTAGGATTAGGTAATACTGAGAGGGGGGTGAATCAGTATTACAACACTTATTAAAACTTTTCAACCAATTAAACATTAACCATATACATGCAAAAATGAATATAACATAAGAAAATAACACAGTACTCATAACACCATATTTTTTTGTCGAGGAAACCCTGGCCAAGGGAAAACCCCGGTGGGGATGATACCCACAAGCATGTACTAAAGTATAATGTCCCTGTAAGGAGACCTATCCCTGTTAGAAGCTAAATATTACATAGTACATTTCCTTGTAAAATGAATAAAAACCCTATTAAAGGTTCACAACACCCTGTTACAGATCAACTAAGCTTACAACTCTTACAAAGTAATTCTGTTTGCAAAGTGTTCCCAGTCATGAACAAAACAAGCATCACTAATGCTTAGATAGTTCCTTTATAGTTCATCAATGATCTCTATCATTCTCTTCTCTACCATTCACACATCATATCCAAAAACTCTTCTTCAATTACCACTTCAATCACTTCAATTCATCATATATCTTTACCAAAAAGATCTTGCACATATATCTCACAACTTTACAAAGTCCGCTCCCAATACAAATATCACAAATATTATAAATTCGACTCTTAATACAAATACATTTAGTAAGGAAAATATTAAATGCATAGTCAGCGCTCTTACATAATAAAAGTGTAGGTTATCAGCAACCATAATCCAACTCTGATTGCCTGGAGTCCATGTCATACTCTCTCAATCTTCGCTTATGTCCAACTACTCTATATCACTGTTCTGATGTTGTCTGTCTGTCTTCAAATCTCTCTAACTTGTTGTAAACATATCATAAACAAAATAGATCTTAGGTGGAGGTCACATATACCTCATACTATCTTCCTCTAATCTTGCTTTCCCTAATTCATCGATCTTGATCTTTGACACCCAAAATACCTATATATCTCTGCTTCTATACTTAGTCAATTTCAGAGTCATCAAAACTTAACTTTATAAGAATCGATCTATAACCCAGATGTGTTTCCATAAATGACAACCAAAAAGTGGATCACACCATGAAAAATAGATCACTTGCCAACAGACACACATGTTACTACAGTTTACTTAGGGAAAACATAGGAATATTCCCACTTTGGATGGTGTTATCACATTATCACTTTTCCAACTTTGGTGCACTTATCAATTTATCACTTTTCCACCTTTAATACAAGTATTGCACAATCACCTTTCCACCTTGGAGGATGATCCACCTTTAGTGGACATGTTGTACAAACATCTTTCTACCTTGGAGTGTGATCCACCTTTGGTGGACATGTGATACTTTGGCATTTCCATCTTAGGTGGGTGATAAGTTATCACTCTACGTATCATGTCATAGCATTAAAATACTTATCACAATATTATGTCTTCCTATTGTGTTGTGTAAAATTGTGTACCTATATAGATGTCTAGAACACACAAAATTCAATAGAACATTAGCTTAATGAGTTAGTGAAATCCAAATATCATTAAAATCAACATAAAACTCATTAAAATCATCTCATTTTCCCCTAGTCATGGGGATTCCTAATCTAAATCAATTCTCTCATAATGTGTTTTTTATGTAATGGAATGACAACTCATAAAATGGAAGATTTTCATGAAAATACATTTACTTGTATGCAAATTTGATTGAAATGGTGAAATTGATGCTATTAAGCTAAGATGCAAGCTAAACTGATTGAATTATGTAGCTACATGATGGAATTTAATAAGAATTAAGCTACAAATTAATGCTAAAATGATGTAATTCTCCTAAAAATAATCTCTCACAATGCAAAATGATTCAAAACACAAACTAGCATTATGTCCTTGCAATTCTGGATTATGATATGCAAATGACTTGATGTGAGGGATTTTATAGATTCTCAAGGTGGCAAAATGGCTTGATTTGAATTGGATGGTCAAGATTGCTCCAATTTGAATTGAAGGGTGGAGATAGCAAAGGCATGTGAGTGATATTTGTGCTTTTCTCCTATTGGTTGACTATGTCAAGTAGTCATTCCCTTTAAAATCCTTGAGTGACATGTGGCATGGGTGTTGAGGGAATATTTAGCATTTATTTAAATCAAAGAAATTAATTTCTCTAGCCATGTGGACTTTTTTATACTTATTTAATTAATTGGCTAGGATAATTAATTGACTATAAAATATTGATTAACTATGCAATTAAATTGATTAGATTTAAAAACATAATTATTGGTTTGATTCCTTTGATTTAATTTGATCATATTGTTGAGATTTAATGATTTGATTTATCTTGACCATTTTTAGGTGATTACATTTTCCCCTCTTTGAATAAATGTGTGGGCAATGCGTTGATTCAAAGAACATCTAATGTTGCCCTTGATTCTTGTTGAACTAATAAGATTATGGATCCCTGATGTTTGATGTCAGATTGAGCGAACAATGAATAGTTTAATATGGATCTTGATGAAACTACTCACAACATGATGACATTCAATTTGAGGGTTCATTTTGTGTGATGTTTAATAAGAGATTTGTTGATTGAAGCCAACATAACCAATTTTATATGGGTCCTGATAAAATTGATTACCTGCCAAAAGAATACTAAAGATGCTGATGTTGACGGAGAACGAGTAATTTGATACGGGTCCTGATAAAATCACTCGCTTCAAAGATTTTTATTTAGGAAACCAACTTGATATGGATCCTAATGAAGTTGATTATCCAATGATGATGATCATTTCCTGATGAGGACACTATCAAATTGATATGGTTCCTGATGAAATTGATATGCCCATGTCGATTTGATGATGATGACATGTCAATTTTATATGGAGGTTGACGAAATTGACATGCCCCTATTAACGATAAAATTGATTCGATTTTATTCAATAAGATCTCTAATTCGATTGACAATGTCACTTGATTGATAACAAGATTCAATGATGATTGATGATTTTTTTTTTTATCGGTAATATTTTTTTATTAATATCAAAAGTAATTGATGATTGATGATTTGATTGAAGAAGATTTGATGATTTAATGATCAATGAGAGATCGATTGATTTGATGACAACATTTTATGTTTTTAATTGATCCAATGTTCTGATTTTGATTTGATCCAATTACGATGATGATGTTCCGATTGTGAGATCTGCCCTAGATGCGAGATTGTGTTGATTATGCCCCCTCAGGAGCGAAATAAAAATGCATGTGAGAAAATTTAGATGATTGATTTTTTTTTAATTTAAATCATTTTGAATGGTGTGGGATGATTTTGAAACAATTTTGAATGATTTAGGATGGAATAGGATGATTTTGAAATGATTTAGGATGGTTTAGGATGATTTTGAAATGATGTTGAATGGTTTAGGATGATTTTGAAATTATGTTGAATGGTTTAGGATGATTTTGAAATGATTTAAGATGGTTTAGAATGACTTTGAAATGATTTAGGATGATTTTTTTTTATGTCCCATTTGATGTTTAAATGTTCTTTAGTAATTTTTGATTTGATTTTGAAATTAATTTGAATTGATTTTTGATTGAGCTCCCGATAATGATGTTACTCAATCGTATAGGAGATAAATTTTGTGATGATGTCAACATTGCTCTTTTCCAGCTTGAGAGAATCTTGTTGATTCTATTTGATCATGTTGAATGAATGCAACATCTAAATGACTCTAGAATGATATACAAATTTGAGACAAGAAATGCCCTTAAGGCATATCTACTCCACCCTTCTAAGTCTTCTCAAGCTCTCCCATGGTGGAACTTGTCATTATGCTATGTGTTCAAAAAAGGAAAATCTATGTGCTCTATCTTGACCCTTCATTTTCCTTCCATATACATCATCCATTCCTATCCTTCCCATTCTATGAATTTAGGACTCGTTCCTCATTTCATCATCCACCATCAAGAGAAAAATTACCATGTCTATTTAAATCCAAACTAATTACTATCATACCAATATAATGCCAAAATTCCTTCAACTCCATTGAAGCTTGAGCAGCTTTGAGCACACATATCTATTAATTATTGGATAAATCTACACAACAAGGAATCTTCCATGGGATTTTTATGAGGTTTGTATAGTCTTATTTATATTTTTCTCTCTTTCATCCTATCATGATGTTGTCTTTATTTGTGTAGTTGAATGTTCTAACTTGTTATTGCATTCCTTTTAGACATACTTTTCATTGCACACACATGGTATTCAAGGCCCTAGGTATGATAATGGGAAGAAGGTATGATGAAGTGATTGACAAAACACGGAAGGCTATGGATAAGGTCCTGATGGATACTGAACCTAAGAAGTTCTCACCACTAAAGGCTACTAAGCCTAAAACTATTGAAAGAGGTGAGTCATCAAGGATGGTAGAAATAAGTCTTGATAAATCAAAGGGCGAAGACACTAGTGAATTTGTGAGTACTATGAAGCAACCAAATTTCTTTGTTTTTGGTGTGCCTGTGTCTTTAGACACCTCACAAGATGATAGTGATCCTTTTGAGAAGGATACTAGCATCGAAGGAAGAATTGTTCCATAAATGACAGAGGAAGAAGAATAGAAAGTGAGCGAAGTTGAAGCAGTGACGGAAACAATGATTAAAATTGAAGAGAAACATGAAACTCATGCAACTATTTCTTCATATTTATTGTTGGCAAGTGGAGATAAGACTCTAAACACTGATATTGAGAGTATGGATGAGGATGAGTTGATGAAGCTATCCTTCATCTTATTGATAAAGAGAAAGAGAGATCTAAGAAGAAAGGTGAGAAGAAGACAAGGGTAATGGAAAGAGCAGTTGAAACTATCAACAAAATCCTACCTATACCTTTTGCTTTCCAATCAAAGGATAGTTCTAAGAATTTGAACAAAGTATTGGATGACTTTGACAGTCACTATGAGTCCTTGGAGAAGATCGCTAAAGAGAAAGTAGAGAAGAAGTACCTCATGAAGAAGTTGGAGGAAATATGCAAGTCTATCTCATGAGAGTTGGGCTTATTAAGAAAAACTATATTTGAGGCAAGGAGTTGTGTATCACATGGAAGGAAGTTATATAGTTACTATATAAATCCCGTCAGACATCTCTAAAACATTGAGGAGATAATAGCAAAGGACAAGCTAACTTTGGACAAGATCATGGACAATTGTGAGACCTCTTCACACTCTATATTGGAGTTAGACAGAGAAGTATCTCGGATATTGGAAAAAATAAGTGTTTTGGATGTAGAGAAAGGGAGAGTTGTGGGAAGACTTGGTATCCTAAAGATTTTAATCACTCCTAAGTTATCAATTCTTGAGACACATATTTTTGACATGGAGAAGAGAACGCACGCCCTCACAGAACATATGCCTACTAAGCTAAAGGAAAAAAAAGACATCTTTTTTTGCACTAAATGGGTTGATTCATGTGAGTCAGATACTGGTGAAGACTTGGTTAGAGGAAGTGAAGATCTTGGAGAGATCATTCCAAGATGTTCTAAAGATGGTATAATTTTTGGAGAGCTCATTCCAAGACGTTCTAAAGATGGTATAATTTTTGGTAAGCAGTGGCAAAATTTTGTTATGTATTCTATGTTCGTGTATACCTTTTCCATTGATGTCGAAGGGGGAGAAGAGAATATATAAAAAATTTATAGAGTGGAGAAGATATATAAAGGAGATAAAGAGTGTTGTGTATATTCTTTCGGTATTGACACTTAGTCATTTTTCACTAAGTGTTGCCATCAATGCCAAAGGGAGAGATTGTTGGCAAGTGATTCATTCAGGACTATTCTGGAACACTTGAGGGTTGTCATTTATGGAAACACATATAGTATGGATGGTTTCTTGGAGTGAAACACAGTTTTGGAGTTAGGGATTATAAAATGACTAAGTACATAAAGCATAATTAAAGAGTATAGCAGTACAATTTTGGTCATCGAAGACAGTATATGATGAATGGAGACATGAGAGGTTAGGAAAATATTTTTTGGGATATGTATGATCTTCTGTTAAGGTTGCTTGAGTTTTTTTTTTAGTGTAGTAAGTTACAGTATAATGAAGACATGCGAAGACATAGTAACAATGATACAGGGCAGATGAACAGTCACGATGATTGAGGGAGTATAATGTGAAGTCCAAATGTGTTATTGTTCACTATTGAGAAATCATTGTAACAAAATCATATTTCTGATTGTATGACTAGTGAGCTTAGTATACCTTTAACAGGGTTTTGTATTCCTCTAACAAGGAAATGTGCTAATGTAATAATCAGCTCCTAACAGGGCTAGGTCTCCTAACAAGGACAATATAATTTTAGTACATATTTGTGGGTACCATCCCCACCGGGGTTTTCCCTTGGCCAGGATTTCCTTGACAACAATTCATGGTGTTATGAGTTATGTGTTTTGAGCTTATGTTCTTTTCATTTCAGTATTTATTTATTTAAGTTGGAATTTATTAAGTTCACGTTTAAAGTGTTGTAATATTGATTCACCCCCTCTCAGTATTACTTAATCCTAACAAGGTAATGATATGTAGGGTAATAGGTAGTATAGGGTGGGTGGGTAGGATTGTTGTGTTGATATTTGGAGAGAATTACTAGTTTTTGATATTTCAAGAGGAATTATGCACCATGGGTTGTAGAAGCCAAGATGAAAATGTTCATTTGAGTGGACTAGAGTCTTATACATAAAGGTTAACTTAGCTCTTGCAATTTCATGTTTACCAGGATGATACATATGCATCATGAAAGTATGAGGAGATTCTAATACTTCCAAGCTCTTGGAAGAGACATGGTAGGAATATGCTTAGGAAGTTCTACATAATCATGCCTACATAACCATGGTTGAGTAGTAAACTTGTAGGATCATGAACCAAAGAGACCAACAAACACACCATACCACAAAAATGATGCCCCAGTATACACCAATCAAGATGCACCAAGATATAGATGGATCAAGGTGGCCTCGAGTAGGTATAGTCCTAGGACACAAAAGATAAAATCAAAGAAAAAGGCCCAGCGACAATGTATTTTCTTGCCACAAAATTGATCACAGGATCATGATGATGGGTGGATTGATTGATTATGGTAGTTATGGGAAGGATACATCCCTAAGGGCATTGATTGATGATTGATAAAGTTTTTGGCAAGTGATGTTTTTGGTATGGTATGAGAAACTTATGGGTTGTCATTTATGGAAACACATATGATATATTGATTGATTGGAATGAAGTACAATTTTGAAGATATAGTCTTCAAAATGACTAAGTATAGAAGCAGAAATACAGAGTATAACAGTATTGTTTTGGATATCAAAGATCATGTATGATGTTTGATGACTAACGAGCTTAGAGGAAGACACTATGGGATATGTATGACCTATAGTTAAGATTGATTTTGTTCTAGTGATGATCACAGAGAGTTAGAGTGATTTGAAGACATGTGTAGACAATAGTTGAGTGTAACAGAGCAGTCAGACAGTAACGATGATTAAAGGAGTATGACATGGACTCCTAATAAGCTAAGTTGGATTGTGATTGTGGATAACCTATATTTTGGTTATGTAAGAGCCCCGACTTTGTATTTACTCTTTACATTATTAATTATATTTTGTATAGAGAGTCAACTATGTGATAATGGATATGAGAGCCGACTATATGATTATATATATATATATATATTATGTACAGTTTGTAAGGCGAAGAAATGTATGGATGTGAATGAGATGTCTGATAGAAGATGCGAGAGTAGAGGTTGATAGAGATTATTGAAGAGCTATAATTGGAACTATCAAAGCATTGAAGATGCCTTTTTTGTTCATTACTGAGAACACTTTGTAATAGAATTTTTTTTGTAAGAGTTGTAAGCTCACTGTACCCCTAATAGGGTGTTGTATACCTTTAATAGGGTTGATATTCCTCTAACAAGGAAATGTACTATGTAATATTAAGCTCCTAATAGGGCTAGGTATCCTAACATGGACATTATACTTTACTACATGCTTGTGGGTACCATCCCCCCTCCATGGTTTTCCCTTGGCCAGAGTTTCCTCGACAAAAAATAATGGTGTTATGAGTTCTGTGTTATTTGTTTATGTTCTTTTCATTTCTGCAGGCTTATGGTTTATTTGGAATTGGTTTAAGTTTAATTTAAAGTGTTGTAATATTTATTCACCCCCCCTCTCAATATTAATCAATCCTTACAATTGGCATCAGAGCTATTGGCGCTTGGAGAGAAAGTCTAATAGCATAAGGGAGATCAGAATGGATTCATAAAATTTGCAAGAAAAATTTGAAGCAGCACTTGAAGACCTTGACAAAGAAAAATCATAAAATGGTGATTTGAAATTCAAATTAAGAAGAGAAGAAGGATTTATTAAGAAACTAAAGGATTAGCTTGAACTTTATAGAAGTTAGAGACAAGATCTTATGGTTCAGAGAAAATATCTTATGGTTCTGATAAAAGAGGATTCAGACAATGATAATTCAGATCAGATAAAACAACTTGAACAAGAAAATGACACCTTAAAGCTTAATCACGAGATGATGGCTAAAGAGATTAGACAAGAAAAGGATGCTAAGAGTAAAACTAAAGAAGCTTTGAAGGATGCTAATATTCTGATGGGACAAATGAAGATTAAACTTGATCATTACAAGAACAAGTATCTTGAATTGGAGAAATATAATCAGATCATAAAGGGTGAACTTGTTGAAGCAAAGAAACATATTGAGAAACATCATATGAGAAATGGCTTGATTGATGAACAGAGAGGTAGACAAAAACCTAAAGGAGATATGAATGGTGTTGTCTTTAATGAAGCTGAATGTTCTAAAAATTAAGAATAAAAATCTGATGTGAAGACTGATGCAGAAAAACCTATTCTTGAAGAACCTAAAGAACAAATTAGACCTTTTAGAGGTAGATGTTTTGGATGTAACAAGTTTGGACACATGAAGAGAGATTGTAGAGGTAATACCCCTTTCAAATCTTTTTCTAGTTATTGTTTTAATTGTAATGCATATGGGCACAAGAAAGCAGAATGTAGTAAACCTGATCAATTTAGATACAGAAAAGATTACACTAGAGCAAAATCAACAGTTAAGATCACATGTTACAAATGTAATAACCTTGGACACATTGCAAGAAATTGTAAGTTGCAAGTTAATCAGAATAGAAGACCTCCTATATGTTACAAATCTAACAATCCAGGTCATATAGAGAAGTTTTGCAGTTATAATAGAGTGAACAACAGAAGAGTACCACCTCCTATGGATACAAAGAAGAATGAAAGTGATACTGGTAAGAGTCTTGCAGAATATAAAAATGAATTTGACAATTGTTTCAGGAAATCAGAAGATAACAACAGTGGTGAGGTATGGATATTCAAAGAGTTTAATGAGGTATTGGTTCAGGGAGAAACAATAGATGCTACTGGATCTTTTCCTGATGCTAACAAAGTAGAATCAACCTAAATGGTCGTGCATGGCCTTAGGGGGAGCATTGGTTGAGCACAACAGATTATATCCAGCCCCTGATTCTGAGGAGTAAGATCAAGTGAGCCATGTTATGATATACATAGACATTATGGAACCTATATCTGTGAGCGCAACATCTAAAGATGCATATTGCGTGATTGCAAGATTTGTGATTGACTGGATAGTGTGTTAAGTTAAGTTTATTGGGTAAAGTGTATTTTATGACTTGAAAATGTATAAAAGAAACTTATTTATTCATCATTTGAAGAGAAGCAAGCTAGAAGTGCAGAGTGTAGAGCTTATCAATCCACTGAGCAGCCACTTTGCATGATCAATCGAAGCAAAAAATTGAAATTCAATGTGTTAAAGGTATTTATACTATCTACTTGAATAGAAGTTATGGATGCACCATTGATTTATGATGTTGTATACCGACCTAGATACAACTTCAAGAAACGTCCATTTAAGTCTTGTGAAGACGACCCTGAAGGAGCATTTTCACAAACACCACACGCTGCCTTACATGTAGAGGATATTAAGACATATATTCATTGTAAATATGACACATTGGGAGATGATGAGATTGCTATAGAAATGGACGACGTGCTAGGTGATTATGGTAAAATGAAGGATGAATTCAAACACATAGACAACTTGAGCATTATGAAAATATTAGACTTGTATGATTTCAGCGAAGAAGAATGGTTCAAAATCTTACTTAGCAGAGTTCATGACCAATTCATTTGGATAGGAAAGCAACCTGTAAAGATTTGTAGTCAGTTGATTCATGACAGAACTAGACTTGACAACAATGGAGTTATCCCTATGGTAGAGAAGCATATAAAGAAGCAAGTTGGAACCCTAACGCACTCTAAATGGGACATGCGAGCTATGACAGTGAATGCCATTTTCCTACAGGATGTGAGACTTATTGCAATGATACTTGGATACAAATTTTACTATAATAGTAGACCTAATTCAATCGTAGCAGGATTCATTATGATGGCTTACAAAATGATAAAGGAAAACACTAAATTCAACCTATGCGAGGTTCTGGCACAACAATTTTTGGAGAATTTATAGTTAATCAAGAAAGATAAATCTAAGACCTTTAGATTTGGCTCACTCCTAGTTCATATGTATATCCACATTGAGCATAATTTTCTTGGCATGCACAATAGAGCATGGAAAGACAACATACCCACTGGTATTCAGATATCATAGAGTTACAGAAGACAAAACAACACATGGGTAGATGGAGAACTGTTTGGGATGATCAAAATTCTTCAAAGGCAAATGAAAGAAAAAGTCAGAATTCCTGAAGAGTTAGTTGAGAGATACAAGGATACAATCTGTTTCACGGCTGAAACTTATTGTGTATGTTTTGAGGCAGTTGTTCCAAGAAAGAAATGGTGTTACCCTATGGGTTATGATGTTAGTTCAGAAGTCTTAATTATGCAAATTGAACATCTTTAGTACATTTGAGACCTCTTTTCGATAGCTATGTGTTGCAATTATGAAACTACTCCATCAGGACAATGACACAGACCGATGTTGCAGTTTTGGTGTCAGAATCACTGACGGTAGCTATGTCCATCATTATTGCAACGGTCATGACTGTCACAATATGCACTGACTATGAGGGTTAGTGTGTCGTCATTACACATTACAAGTGTCACCATTACAATGGGTATGTGACAAACATGTTGTACATGCGATGTCCAGTTGTCAGACTATTCTGACATCTGGACATCATGTGTAGTGTTTTGGTGTCATTTGTCCACTGAATACCATCACAATTGCGATGATATGCTATGTTTAAAAAAGAATATTTTTCATGTGTATGGAGTGGGACCTTAAAATATTAAGCTTCTCTTTATTTTGAGAACAGTTTAAAATTCTCTACTTAACAGGGCTAACCATGTGAAGGTGGGAGCTCATCTGGCCCCTCCTAGGAGCTTCTTATGACCCTTTACGACACTTTAAGATCTCTAAGATGTAATCTTAGGGATCGTAAAGGGTCATAAAGGGTCATAAGGGATCTTGGGGCACAACAGTTGAGGAACATAAATGTAGGCATCATGGTCACAATTGTTTGGAGACACAACATAATTGAGTGGTATACCCAGACAATGCAATGAAACCACTACTCCTCCAGTTCTAAGTTGGCACTGCAGGATCCAAAAACCATAGATAAGGAATAAATTTAGAGAGTGGAGGAGGAGGGCCATAACGACCGAAATAATATAGGGATCTTGTATTATTTTGGTCATTACGACCCTCCTCTACTCTCTAAATTTATTCCTTATCTATGGTTTTTGGATCCTGCAGTGCCTACTTAGAACTGGAGGATTAGTGGTTGTGTTGCATCTTCTGGGTATACCACTCAATTATGTTGTGTCTCCAAACAATTGTGACCATGATATCTACATTTATGTTTCTCGGTTGTTGTGATATCTACATTTATGTTTCCCAGCTATTGTGTTTATGTGCATGTTCTTTATGTGTTTGGCTTCTCTCCCTCGCATCCAAAATGAGATTTTCCCACTCTGAATCAAGAATGCATGTGAAAATGCGTAGAATATATAGTGTTAGAAGGCCCCAGATGGGCATAAATTCAATGTACAATTATGGTCTTGAATAGATAAAGTGGAATTGGAATTTCAGCAAGGCTGGGAAAAGTTTTTGGATAATTATGAACTAAAGATGGGGAATTTTCTAGTGTTCAAATATGTTTCAAAATATTTTTTTAAAGTGAATATATTTGATACAACAACTTGTGAGAAAAATCAAACAAAAAGGAAATCGTCCTTTCTTCGTAAGAGATAGTTTTGTACAAGAAAGGATGATTTCCTTTCTGTTTGATTTTTCTCACAAGCTGTTGTATCGAATATCTTCACTTTAATAAAAGATTTTGAAACATATTTGAACACTAGAAAATTCCCCATCTTCAGTTCATAATTTTGCACAAACTTTTTCTGAAATTCCAGTTTTAGTTTATCTTTACAAGACCATAATTGTACCATTGAATTTCTGCCCATTTGGGCCTTCTAACACCATATGTTCTCCTGGTTGTTTATGTTGTGTCTCCAAAGAATTGTGACCATGATGCCTACATTTATTTTTCTCAGCTGTTGTGAGATTAAAAGTCTTCTAAGGAACGTGTCGTGTCTATGTGAAACTGCATAGGATCGTCACCAAAGGGGGTTCCAGATCAGATAACTCCCTTTCACTTAATAATTATGAATCCATCAATGGTATACTAATTGTTTAGGATTGTAAGTTTCGATTCATGGCTTCAAATTACCAAGAAAAAGGTGTACAAAAGACTTAGCAGCCTCCAGAGCCTTTTGCTTGAATTTCTGCCCATCTGGGCCTTCTAACACCATATGGAATGTGATGTGTTTATAGAAGAGATCATACAAACCTGTCTAGTGATCATATTGTGTTGAAGGTGGCGCCTGATGCTGCTACAATGACTACAGACATTAAATTTTGCATCACTGCCTGATGTCGTTGAAGTAGCATTAGACTCCACCTTCATCATAATATGATCACTAAACAAGTTTGTATGTCTTCTACTTTTAAGTTGGGTTGTTTCCGTTCTTGTTTTATGAAGTTGGGTTATCCTTGCCAATGTCTTCGCGGTTGAATCCAGTATGCTCTTGTATGATCCAAAACCTACAAGGAAGGAAAATATGGGGTTAGATCCAAAGGATCTAAGAAATGCCTGGCGCCATATTACTGATCCTCATCTACAATTATGCATGTGCATAGTCAAGCTATACACTTATAAAAGGAACAAGGATAAAATTTACAAAAACCCATCCAAGATATAGAAAATCATAACAAAGTCATAAACAACAATAAGTTTATGAGTTGATCAAAATATGTCCAACATATCTACATGAAATTCTAAAAAAGTTTCAGTATCTACAATAGCCCTCTGTTAATCACATTTATGCATATGTTCCCAACAAAGTAGTGCACAAACTACACAAAGAAGGCATCGCAGAAACATGATTTCTGCTTTCACCATTGAAGCAATCTCGGCGGCACTAGCTCCCTCTCGAGCCTTGCACAAGTTGCACTCATTTCCTACATCATGTATAGACATAGATGGAGTAGATGTAAATTTGGTTTCATCGACCCACCGAAAGTATTGACATCCACTGTTTCCCTGCAATACCAAATCTACATCAGTTCTTCCTAAAATGATTATAACTTGTCACATTACTTTTAAACATTAAAATATAATTCCATATCCAGATCTTTTTCCTATTTGGCCAACCCCAAAATGGATGCCTAGGATTACTTGTTGTGCATGACGTCTTCAAAACACAAGGGCCAACACCACATTGACACATAGGCACATTGACCGAAGCCATCAATGCTATATCAATAAATATTGCACTCTCATTCCAACATATCATTTTGTTTAGTTGGTTATTTTGTTCATTCATACTAATTATAATTGCAATAAAAAGCAACATACTAATCATGTAGACAACATCTTAAATCAAATTGCAAAATGACTATTGTTCATCACAGTACAAAATGATAATGCTTTGTATTCGATGATATAATTAATGAATCTAAACAACATGTAAATGCAGTGTCCTAATTGCACTTGATGGAAACCATATGCATAGTTGTGATTGGGAATTTTTGTCCTTACCAAACATTGAAATGCATGTAAAGGCATCTACAGTTGGGGGCATGTCAAATTGTGATATTTCTATGAAGATTCAAGTGTATAGTTTGACATTCACAAATTGCCTTGTGTCAGCTGTAGTTAACAAACTAATCTCATGAAAATTGTTGATGTTTTGACAATTCCTCTCATTACTTCTCCGCTTGAAACAATTGGGACTACTCGGGAAAGATGAGTAGGCTCTACTATACCCTTTTCCATGTCCACTACATGTGCAGCTAATTTCTTCTTTGCTATCTCCATTCCTCATCATGCTTTGTCCTTTTTATATTCATGGCCGAAATATTGATATTTAGAATCTACTCACTTTCCTGGGTACTCCCAATTGTATGAATTGGAGTTGAACCATGTGTCACCTACACTCTTGCAAGTCATTGTCGACACATCAATGATTTTCATGGCATGATAAGCAATTTGTGCATGTCAAATTCATGGATGAAACATGGGTCAATGAGTTTGACTCAAAAAACTATACACTTGAATCCAGATAGCAATATCACAAGATAACGAAAAGTTTTGATGAAATTTTAATGGGAGATGTAGTCGGGTATAAAAAAGAACGATCCATGAAGAACAAAAGAAAAAAATAATGGAATCAAGCATTCCAAATGCAAAGATGTAAACAATGCCAGTATTAAACAGTGAGCTCATAAACAATGCATGATGCCCTAGCTTGCAGCCTGTGAGCCATCAAGATATTTCCTCATGAAATGATCATCAACAGGGAGTACCACATAGTACCCCATATATATATATATA
>MU228111.1:1187604-1198735 GCA_018584345.1 Thuja plicata
TTTTTTAGCTAATAAACTCTGAGAATTTAGGAATTAAATATAATGTCAGATTTATGCAAATTTGGGTTTTCTGCATTTGAAACTCAGTCAATTAAAGTCAATTAGGAGAAGAATTTTCCTAGTACAACAGGACTTCGAGGATGAGAAAATGCACCAAAATTGATTGGATTATTAGGTGCCAATTTTGGGGTGTTACATTTTTCCCCTCTTTGAATTGATGTGTGAACAATGCGTTGATTCAAAGAATAGTCTTAAGTGAAGATGAAGATTTCAGAAGTCTAAGTTAGGTTGCCAAGACACCGATCAGATTAAGAAGCAGAATCATCTAAGAGAAGATTGGAATCAGGGTTAGATTGCCCCAATGTCCACTGATAGCTGATGAAGATATAGGACTATCTCTAAAATTAGGGTTAGATTGCCCCAATATGAAGGTTAGCCCTCCGAGATCTAGGTTAGATTGCCTAGATAACGGTCTAAAGAGTTTTTGAGAGCCATCTTCAGAATGAAGCATAACTTTCAAGAATTAGGGTTAGATTGCCCTAATACCCAATGAGATTTCAATAATCTTCTCCAGAACGAAGCTTGATCCTTGAGGATCCGAGTTAGATTGCTCAGATACCTAGAAAGATAGATGACAAGATGCGAGACATCAAGATGCCCCTAGAGATTCAAGATCATGGAATATCCAATTTTGACCATAAGGTACAAAAAATTGAATATGCCCCAAGTCATGAGATGCCCCTAGCGATGGGGACTTTTGATTCAGATCAGACTGATTCGAGAACAATCTGAAAAGATTCAATGATGAAATCATCTTGCCCCCTAAGGAGCGAAATTGAAAGAAGACACATCATAATGATGAGAGCGAGAAATCACAGAGAAAATAGATCAAGAGAAAGCAGAATCTATTTAGAGAAATCGAGAGGTCCTGTTGATTAGGTTTGACCATAGTTGACCATAATTGACTAGAGTTGACTTTGATGAAAAGATTGCAGAAACTGAGAAAATGATAACAAGAGATAATCCTGACAAGAAAGCAACATCAAAAAATCAACTGCACAAGCATCCGATCACGTCGGTCCCAAAATTTTAAAACGTGATTTTGAGCTGCTTAGGAGTGTTAGATTTTGATTTCGATCACGAAAATGGATTCAAAATGGTCCATTTAGCCAAGGGTGCAACTTTCATGAAAAATAGATCACTTTGAAAAATTAGGTCAAAGGCTATATAAGGCCCGGAGGGGTCATTTTCAAATCATTATTCACCTTTGACTTTAGCGATGGCGAGAGCTCCAGCTGACACCGATAGCATTCCCGTGCACACACATCGATTTGAGCACTCCCGACGGCACAACTGACTAGCGGAGTATGATGCACCTGTAAGTACTCATAACTTGATTATGTATTTTTGAAAAAAAATTATCAATTTTTAGAGTTAGTGTGTTTTAGGGATGTTTAAACCTTGTCCCGCCAAATCTCGCGTGAGGAAATAGTTTCCTCACGCTGGGCCTAATCGTCTTTCATGCGAGGAAATTGAATCCTCACGTGGGGTGGGGATTTCGCACGCGGGTCCCTCCCTAGCGCTCGCACGAAGAGCGCATGTGCGCCATGCAAGATTCCTAGAATCTCATGCGAGAACACAACCCGCCTCACACAACCCAAAAAGATCGCATGGGACAAGAGTTTCCTCGCGCGAGAAAAGAGTTTTCTCACATGGGAAACTGGCAAAAAGCAAAAATTGTCATTTTTCTTGCATCGCAGAGTCAACTAGTTGCCATATCTTAAATTGTGTGTAGAATAGTTCCATAGCTACATTTGCTGTCTTTTGCTTTGAAAAATCATCATTGTTGAGGTACTGATCCAATTTTGTCACTTGCTTTGCAGGTCGACCTCCCGGACATCAGTTTCAAATCCCATCATCCTATCATGGGTGAGTTGTTACAGAGATTATCAGATGCCGATGGGGCCCACATTGAAGGGCTAGGATTGACATATTTGCGTGATGTACCCGATATTCAGGTAAATCACGGACTACTTGGAGCCCTGGTTGAGCATTTCTATTCGGAGATGAATACTTTTCATTTGCCACAGGGAGAGATGATGGTGACACCGGAGGATGTGTACCAAATTTTGAGAGTGTCGTTCCATGGAGCTCGTGTAGAGTATTGCACGCAGTTGAGAGATGGTACATAGGCTTTGAGAGCCATCTTTCAGGATGATTTGGTGATGGATCAGACCATCTCCTGGGAGGAGTTGATACAGACTTATGGCCGAGATTATCCCTTAGTAGTTGTTCTTGCACTGTTTATGAGCTGTCATCCGGTTCCTGATCATGGTCAACACGGTTTAGAGTGTGGCTGGGGCATTATGCTCTAGAAGATGCTGGCTATACCTGTAGTCACTTTTGGATGGGGCGAGTGCATGCTCGCACAGATGTATCATGAGATGCATGAGATCGTGTATCGGGGTGCTCGTACTATGGCGACTGGAGTCATCATTTTGTAGATCAGGGCCTGGGAGCACCTTCCCGTATGTAGGCCGATTTTCCATGATACACGACAGCCATTAGAGCTATACATTTATAAATATGCCGATCTGATGACCCAGCCCGCGCTGGGTAAGACTGAGCAATGGAGAGCGCAGATTGATGATATGGTGACCTTGGGTAGCCACTAAGGTTTGGGATGATGCTCGTCATGAGCTGTCATACATGTTCTATTCACATCCTCTGATAGGATGTACCATTACAGTTATTGAGTGCTTCTTGCTTACGCGTGTATTGCACCAGTTTGGGAGGTCGTAGGACGTGTCTCTTGAGTATTGTACATATGCTCGATTCGTCAATGAGATGAAGAAGGGGTGGCAGAGATTACTGGACAAGGGGCACAGTATGATAGATGCCTGAGTACCACCAGCTAGGTGGGATTACATGGCTGTGGTGACAAATGCAGGTATGACACCTGCATACAGAGACTATATGTTAGCCCATCCATTCCCCAGATTCACAGCTCCAGTGGGTCAGATACCTCAGGTGGTGTAGCCACCACCATAGCAGTAGGCACAACAGGTTCCTCCTTTGGGATAGCTGCCTTAGGATCAGCAGCCACAACAACCACCTCTATGGTATCAAGAGAGAGTTGTACAACCCTGTACAGTTTAGATAGATATTCCTGCAAGATCCATGGGATTAGATTCAGGTGCTAGGCCCAGTGGCAGCTAGGACAGGGCTGCAGAGTAGAGGGATGATACAGTGATGGCTGATGCTATTCTGATTGATCCTCCAGTAGGTGGACATGTAGCACAGTTACAGGAGGCTCTCTAGAGAGTCACGAAGAGAGCCCGTCAGACACAGAGAGAGCGTGATGACCTCCACACGTAGGTGATCATTAGGGATACACAGATATCAGAGTGAGATCGGGAGATCTGGGAGTTGCGGGAGGCATTAGATCGATCCTAGCTATAGACTAGATATGAGGCTGCTCAGGCTTCATACTATTATGCTGCGTATACTATTGCAGTACCTGAGGTAGCAGATCAGATTTTGCCTTTCACCGAGTATGCTGGTGCACGGATCATTCCACCAGGACCACCTCCAACGGGTCCTTCTCCACTAGGTCCTCCTCCTCAGTAGCAGGGCATACCACCCCCTCCACCTCCTCCAAGTGGTTAGATCTTGATGTATATTGTACCACCATTTTGACCTATTGTGCTTGAGTAGCACCCTTGTACATTCAGACCGATCGATATATATATATGAGCTCAATTTTTGGCATCATTGTACATGTGTATATATTTCTTTAAATGTGTATGTTTTATGAGATGATTTCCTATATGATTTAGGTGTATGGATTAGAAATGTATGCAATGGATGAATATGCAAATGTTTATGCACATGTTTTATTGATGTATGAAAATGCTATGATAGATGGTAGATGGATAAATGCTATGTATGATTTGATTTATGCTTATAATGGATGCACATGTTTATGGATATATGTATACAAATGAATGAAAATGCATTTTTTGGAAATGAATGTAATGCAATGGTACTAATCATCTCATGCAGGATATTTGCAATATACAATAGGTACTAACCAAAAGAACGCGCACGAAGATCGAGAACGAGGATCGGACACTCGTGCAGTCGAGAAGAAACCATGATAAAAGATGAGGTCCTTTGAAGAATGAGAAGATATTGAAGAGAGCACCAAACTACCATGATGCAAGCCTAAAATGCGAATGTAAGCCTACAATGCAAATGCAAGCCTAAGCTAAATGCAATCCTAGGACTTTGGTTGTTGGACTCATTGTATTTATCATCATCGGGTGCTTTTGGATCATCAGAGTCAATACAATCCTTACTGGTGCCGCTGTGACCATAAGAATATGAATATGACTTTCATCAGATAAAATATAAGAAATGAACATAAGCAGCAAGGCACAAAATCCAAGGTGACCCGAACATTGTTTTTGGCTTGATATAGTAAAAGTTCACAAGTAAACAAACACAACAATAACAGTTAAGGAGATAATTCTGACCTCCCCTTGGCGTACAAATAAACAAGATCAAGGGATGTGACAATTTTCCACCTTGATGCAGAAGCTCTTATCACATACACCCTATTTATTTGACGTAGCCGGATCATCGAAACCACACCAACAAGCAGTAGACAAAGAAACTATCAATGAAATTCATGAGAACAGACAACATACCAAGAAAGAGTCAATCATATCTCAGCATCTTTCAAGGCTTATGAATGTGCCTATGTTTAGGGTGTTGAAAAACACCATTGTGCTTGTGAGTGCATTGTGTTTGATTGCTATCGAGAGATGTTTACGTCATGAGATATCCGAAGTATGTTGAAAAATACAGATGGGTCCAAAGAAAGTGTTGAAAAACACTGTTTGATTAAGGTGTTGAGAAACACCAGTTTGCGCCAGTAGAAAGTTATCCTTTGACAAGATTACTGATTCAAGTGTAAACTGAAGTGTGATCAAGATAGGAAGCCGTGCCCCCAAGTAACGAATGGATCAAAGCTGAATAAATAGATTGCGAGACGATGTGAGAAATCTCAGCAATGTAGCGACATTAGGCAGACTCAGTGAGAACCACTGGTGACTGTCGCAAGAGATTCTCAAGCATAACGATCGATAACAAGATCAAAGCATCAGTAGGCAGGTGTAGTGAGATCCACTGGTGACTGATGCAAAAGAGAGTCTCAAGAAGAGGCGAAGTGCTATGAGGCATCGGTAGGCAGACGCAGTGAGAACCACTGGTGACCGATGCAAGAAGAGAAAGACTCCAAAAGATAAGACAATGCCCCCTAGACCAGGAACATGCCCCCGAGTATGACCAATTTCAATCCATGTGAGGTCAAGCAAAATCTTGAAGATGACAGGAAGCAAAAGCACACTAAAGCAGGAAAGCAAACTGAAGCAGGAAGGCAAAAGAGCAATTGCGAGAAAGCCAAGATATGCTGCGATAGATAAAGCATTGTAGAACAAGAGGCGCCTATTTATCAAGTTTTCACCATCTTGGCAGAAATTCTATTTTTTCTACCATGATGCCTGTTTACCAGGTTTTCATCAATGACACATTTTTCTATTTTTCTCTTTTTTTTTGTATTTTCAATTTTTCAATTTTTTGTTCTTTTCTTTTTTTAATTTTTTTGTATTTTTCATTTTTTCATTTTTTTTTATATTATAAAGGTGCCTGTTTACCAGGTTTTCACTAGGATAATAGATACATCAAAGTGCTGGTTTGCCAGGTTTTCACTAAGAGGATCATTTTTTCAGGACATTTTATAATTTTTAGGATTTTCTCAGAAATAAAGTATGTAAATTAGCATGCAGAAGATATCTCAACTGTAGAATTTCTTCAGGTGAAGAGCATTGATGGGCTCTTTGAGTGGTTCCCCTTTTGTAGTGGAGAGCTGATAAGCGCCATACCCAAATACTGTAGTAATAATATAAGGACCAAGCCAGTTCAGCTAAAACATCCCTTTCTGAGTCCGCTGTTGCTGATTTTTTGGATTCTCTCTCAGGACGAGATCACCTATTTGGAAGTCTCTTGGTCTAACCTTCTTATTATAGCTCTTAGATATCCTCTTTTGATATGCTCTGAGATGATCGAATGCCACCTTCCACTGTTCATCTAGTAACTCAAGCTCTTGAAGCCAAGAAATTCTAATGTCATCATCTGTAATGAGGCCTTTCAAAGAGACTCGCAATGTAGGAATCTCAACCTCAATAGGCAGTATAGCATCTGTGCCATAGACTAAAGAAAAGGGCGTGGCCCCTATTGGCATTCTTATACTGGTGTTATAGGCCCATAAAGCTGGATCAATCTGGAGGTTCCAATCCCGTCTAGACTTGTGCACCGTACAATGCAGGATCTTGAGAATTGTTTTATTGGAAGCTTCAACTTGCCCATTACGCTGGGGGTAATAAATAGAAGACCAATGTTGAATGATCTTGAACTTAGTACATAAATTTGTTAGATCTTTATTCTTGAACTGTCCCCCATTGTTAGTGATAATAGAGGAAGGGACACCATATCTACAAATAATGTAGTTTAGGATGAACATAGCTATAGATTTTCCATCAGCTACACTGAGAGGTACTGCCTCAACCCATTTAGTAAAATAATCCATAGCAGTGATGATGTACTTGTGTCCTCTCGAGGAAGACAGATATATTTGACCTACTAAGTTGAAAGCCCATTGTTGAAATGGCCAAAAGGTGATAAATGGAATGAGCTCCTTAGCTAGAGCATGAATCAAGTTACCATGGAGTTGACATTGCTTGCAAGACTTGGCAAACTGCGTAGCTTCCTTCTCCATATCGGGCCAATAATAACCAGCTCTAATAATCTTACAAGCCAGTGTCAGACCATTCAAGTGAGAACCACAAATTCCTTCATGTACTTCTTCTAACGCGCGTTTAGACTCATCAGGTTCTAGACACCTAAGGAGGGTACCGTCTAGACCCCGTCTATACAATTCATTTTCTATGATGACATACCGTGAAGCACTGCGGATTAGATGGAATTTTTCATTTCTAGTATATATGTTAGGAATAGTTTGGTTATGGAGATAGGAGTATATGTGGTGGTAGTAAGACAAATCATGTCCAATTACTGAACAGACCATCTGGGAGTCAGGAGAGTCATAGGCAGGGTAGCATAATGTCTCCACTAGGAACTTGTGTCTGAAGTCATTCTCTGGCATTTGTAACATAAAGGCCAGAGTAGCCATAGCATCAGCCACTTTATTATCTGCCCAAGGAATTTTTTGAAAAGTGGCATGTGCAAAGTAATTCTTAAGGTTGTCAACCATCCTTTTATAGGGTACCAACTTTTCATCTTTGGTTTGATAAGTGTTGTTGACTTGATTGATAACCAGTTGTGAGTCTCCAAAGACTTTTAGTTCATCCACAAAGACTTTTAGTTCATCCACTCACCATTCAATAGAAATCTTGAGTCCATTGATCAGAGCTTCATACTCGGTGGTATTATTTGTACAAGGGAACATCATTTTATATGCCTTTGGTAAGGAGTACCACTGAGGTGTGATAAACAAAATTCTAGCTCCTGACCCCTGTTGGGTGAATGAACCATCAAAGAACATTGTCCATGTTTGATGCATGAGAAGCATAATGGATTCATCTAGGAATTCCATCTTTAATGGTTGGTGATCTGTAAGAGGTGCTTCAGCCAGTTGATCTGCAATCGCATGTCCTTTGATAGATTTTCTCTCAACATATACAATATCGAACTCACTAAGGAGCATGACCCATTTAGCTAGTCTACCTGTGAGGGTAGCTTTGCTGAGAAAGTATTTCAATGGATCAATCTTTGCGATTAGCCTTGTAGTGTGAGCCAACATGTAGTGTCGTAGCTTCTGGGAAGCAAACACTATTGCTAAGCAAGCCTTCTCAATTACTGAATAATTCATTTCGTAAGAGACCAATGTTCTGCTAATGTAGTAAATGGATTTTTCTTTATGATTTGGATCTTCTTGGGCCAAGAGAGCACCCAAGGATGTTTCCATTGCTAGGATATATAAGATCAAAGGCTTCCCATGAATGGGAGGCATTAGTATGGGTGGATTAGCTAAATACTGTTTAATCTGTTGAAACCCTTGTTCACACTCTCTGTTCCAGTCATAAGTCACACCTTTATGCAGAGTTTTGGTTAAAGGTTGTGACTTGTCAACTAATTGTGAGATAAAGTGCCTGATAGATTGGAGCCGACCTTGGAGACCTTTGATTTGTTTGATGTTATGGGGTGGTGGCATTTCCATTATAGCTTGTACCTTTTCCAGATCCACCTCAATTCCTTTTGCCGAGATGATGTAGCCAAGTAATTTTCCTGAAGTAACCCCAAATGCACATTTCTTAGGGTTTAGCCACAACTTGAATTTCTCCATATGATCTAGCATAGGACCTAGATCAGTGAGATGTGTCTTTCTATCCATACTTTTGGCAAGTGTGTCATCCACGTAGTCCTCCATTGTCCTATGCATCATGTCATGAAATATTGTAGTAACTGCTCTTTGATAAGTAGCCCCAACATTCTTTAAACCAAAGGGCATAACATTCCAACAGAATGTACCCCATGCACAAGTACTAGTGCAATCTTGATATGATTATAGCTAGAGAAGCCGTCCATTAATGAATACATCTCATATCTCGCTGTCATATCCATGATCATGTCAATATTAGGAAGTGGAAAATCATCCTTAGGACATGCCAAATTTAAATCTCTAAAGTCTGTGCAGACCCTAATAGATTTTTCATGTTTAGTCACTGGGAGTATATTAGAAATCCACTCTGCATAATCAATCACTCGGATGAACCCAGCTTTCAGAAGTTTTTCCAATTCTGCCTTGATCAATAAAGCTACATGCGGATGCATCTTTCTAAGTTTTTGTTTAACAGGTTTCACACCTGGTGCTATTGATAAGTGATGCATAATGAGATCAAGATCCACACCTGGCATGTCAGAATACGTCAATGCAAAATTTATCTTTTTCTCTTGGAAAAATTCTATAAATTCCTTAAGTTCCTATGTAGATAATGACTTGGCCACATGAATGATATGTGGATGCTCTTTTGTTCCCAGATTTATTGGCCGGGTTGGTTCAATTAACATTGATGAACGTCCCTGGAAGTGACTCGGAAGCACATCAAGTACCTCACCCTCAGGCACCTCAGAGAGGTTTTCACCTTCGGGTATGTCTTTTCTTTTTACTTTTTTTGGCTCTAATACTGCCACAATGTGGTTTTCACCATCAGAGCACTTATTTTTTCTTCTTTTAATTTTCTGACTAAGGTACTTGATGTTAGCCTTAGTCATGTTGACACTTTCTTCACTAGTGGAGGACATTACGGGCTCAACAGTGTGAAGGTAGTAGGCTAAGGTGTAATCATTCTAGAATGTAAGGACTTCACTGGATGAAGAAGGGGAATTCCAGTCTATTAATTCAGGATGTTGGAGGGGAAGAGATGCGGCAGGTTCAAGTGCATTCATAGTATGGTCATCAAAAGCGTTAACTAGCAAGATGAGAGCTAAACCGATCTCGTCCAAAGGTGTGTTTGAATCCTTTTGATCCCTAATGACTGAAGTAGAAGACATGTTAACACCTATAGACTCAGACTCATTAGGATTTTCACTAGACCCCTCACTTACGTCGAGAAGTCTTTCATAAGAACCTGCTGACAAACTATCAAACTCATACTCATGAGAGTCTGTATCCGAACTCTGACTTGGGTGCTTGCACCATGAAGGTTTTTGAGTTCTTGTAATACTAGTCTATTCTTGTGTCCACCATTCTTGAAACTGTGGTGGTATGTATTGTTCTCCTTTGAAGTTAGGATCTTGTAAGTCTTTCCATTGCTCACAATTTAGTGTCTCAAATGGAGTGGTTTGATCAGAATCACTGTCAGTTTCAACAGTACAAGTGTGTGGCACAAACTTATCTGGCTCAGCAAAGAATGCTGCTAGGTCTAGAGGGATGGGATAAGGAAAGCAATCCTCATTCGAGCTGTCTTGTATAGTGTCGACTGCAGTTGTGCCATTAGGTTCTGGTGTAGGCTCTATTTTTGGCACAAATTTATTGATCCCTAGATGAAACATGACCCTTTTGAAACTTAAACCAGTGGTGTCTTTTGTCTTTTGACCTATAGCTTGGATAGGTTCCACTAACCCATTTCCATTCACACCTATCGGGCCACTTCCTTTGTACCCCAAATGTTTCATAATCTTAAGACCCTCATTGCTAGGATTTAATTCACGAGTCGGGGCAGTTTGTTTAGCTGTGTTCTTTCCTTTACAAATCCAAGCCTTGATAGCTCTTTCCTTGTCCTCATCTTCCAATGGTGTATTAGACCATACAAATGTACCCTCATAAACTATCTCAAGGGTAACGGAAGATTTGTTGTGTTTAGAAGGTCTCCCATAAGATCGAGGAGACAGGGGTAGAGCTGCTAATGATAGCACAGGTTCCATTTGATATCCCCCCATGCCTATATCTTTGATTTTCAGTGTTTGTTCCATGTCTTTGAGCTTGGCATCACAGATTTCTGTGTATTCTCTATTAGTTGGAACAAGACTGTCAGCTGATTGAGTGAGAGCATTACAAGAAGAACCCATGCTAGCGGGAATGGTCACCTCTGTGCCTTGAAAAGAAAACTTGATACACTGATGGTATGTAGAAGGAACCACTTACATCTCATGGATCCACGGTCTTCCTAGAAGAATATTATACATAAGAGGAAGATCTAGCACTTGACATATGACGTCTCTTTCAACTGGGCCAACCCGAATGGGTAGCACAACTAGACCTTTAGATGTTCTCTCTTCTTCATCATAATATTTTATGGTAATTCTCTTGTGGGAATCTATGCAATCCTCACAATAACCTATTTGAGCAAGAAAATGAGCGGAGCAAATATTAAGACCAGCACCATTATCAATGAGCACACGGCAGACTAGCTGTTTGCTGATCATGACTTCTATGTGCAGGGGAGCATTGTGCGGGTGACTAATTGAGTGATCATCTTCTTCAGAGAAGGATAAATAATGAGGTGAGGTCAAATGACCCACCATGGATTGAAACTGATCCAAATTG